>JAVQJF010016328.1:0-26377 GCA_036023855.1 Gadopsis marmoratus | reverse complement strand
CAGGGTTGGTGGTTCGATCCCAGCTCCTGCTGTCCACATGTCGATGTCGAAGACACTGAACCCCAAGTTGCCCCCGGTGATGGCCAGCGTGGCAACTGTGTCCCTGTCGGTGTGTGAATACTGTTACAGCGCTTTGGGAACTGTTCTGGTTGAAAAGCGCTATATAGAGTCCATTTACCAGAGTCCATTTACCATTTACACAACAGTGTGAGTTACCTCATTAAGTTCTTCCACAGAAAATGTATTTCTATGCAAAATGTAATATTTGTACGTTGTGTCTATAGGCACTAAATGTATTTTGTTCCTCGTTCTATACACATCTCTTCTAGAGAGAAATAGCCATCTTAACCTGGTTTAAGGATCTTAGAAATGAAACAGGGTTTGATCCTCCTTCTAGTCGAATAAACATGCCTGATGAATTAAAAACAGCGAGTGTGTGTGTGTCCCAACCTGATGGCCCAAGTGGGGGGGGGGGGTCCCTCTCAAACCATCAGCTTCATTAGCCCAACAATTACACATTCATGAATTTGGTGTTAAAATGGCATTTGCTGAGCTAGTGTGCCAGTTCCTGTCAACCTTAAGTGCTGGGTAAAATATTTTTAATTGGTCTCAGTCTTTCGCCTGCTCGATTCTGGAAGCTGGCTTTCTGGTAGCGCAGTTGAAACATGGGGGCTAAAAGCCTCCAAGATGGTGGGCAGGCAGAGGCAGAGTGGAGGATATACTCTGGAGGGAAAGGTCACGGTAATCATCATAAAGGGCAACATGCAAAATAATTAAAGAGAGAATTATTGGCTACGAGTTGTTTATGTGCATCAGTGTGTCTGTGTGTAATGGTGGAAAAAGATAGACAGCATGTGCACTATGTATGAGTATCAACATAATAAAGACAGAAAAACAGACAGTATGTATGTAAGTGTGTGTGTGTGTGTGTGTGTGTGTGTACAGCTGTGTTTACACACTAAAAGAAAAATCCCACCGTATCCATTCCTATCATCCTCCAAGAACCAAATCTGGAATATGCAATATTAAACCGTAGCTACACCGCAAGGTTGCCAGGCAACCAGCAGACACTCCAGTAAGTCAATAAATACATCCAGCACATAACCCCCTATAAAACCACAACCTTTTTGTAAAGATTAAAGGAAAGAGATACAACATGTTAATTAGTGAGCTTTAGAGGATTTTATTACCATAGGACAGATCCAAGCTGTTTTCCCTGGGTTTCAGTCTTTATGTTAAGCAACAGCAGCTGGCGAATGCTTCATATTTAGCATACAAACAGAGTGGTATTGATCTTACCTAATTGTTGGCAAGAAGGCGAGTATATTTCTCAAAATGTCAAATTATTCTTTTAATACTCAGGGCCCTCTGGTCAATGGCACAATTTCTTTTGGACGAAGCAAGATTTCCTTAACCGGCTTGAGATGCGAGACATGGAAAGTATGATGAATTGCATGCCTCAGGGGAGTCATAGGTGGACTTCTGTGGGGTTGAGATGGGAAATGGCCCCACAAACCTTAAGGACCGCTTCTTGGACTCCACTTGAAGGGCACATGTGGAGAGCCAATGCTTCTGGCCTGGAGTGCGATGATGGTTGTGGTAGCAGTCAAAAGTATGGAGCAGGGTGGATAAGGCCAGCCGCCAGGTGTGTACACTGCGACGAATGAGGGGACAGAGGGACGGAAGAACGCTGGCCTCCCGCTCCTGGTCTGGAAACAGAGGGGGTTGGTAGCCTCGGGAACGCTGGAAGGGAGAGAGACTAGTGGCAAAGGTGGGCAGGGTGTTGTGGGAACATTCCACCCAGAGTAGTTGTGTGGACCAGGAGGTTTGATAGTGGGAGGCTATGCCCCGCAAGGATGTCACCATCTCCTGATTCGTGTATTCTACCTGGCCATTGGACTGGGGGGTGGAACCCTGAGGAAAGGCTGAGCATGACTCCTCAGGAGGCTGCAAATCTCAGTCCAGAAAGAAGAGGTAAATTGTTCCCCTCGATCAGAGACAACGTCTCTGAGGATGCCATGTAGTCTGAACACCTGACTAAGTATTATTTTTGCAGTTGCTTTGGTGGTGGGCAACGACAGTGATGATTACTCTTACCCTCTGATGGTGGGAGGCTGGTGTCAATTTTAGAAAGATGGGACAATTTGGGTTTGATCCCCTGAATGTCTGGCAAACTTCATTGCTTTCCTTAAAGAGAGCTGATAAGTCAGGGAAAAGTCAAGGTCTTAGTTTAGTCTAATTTTTATTCAAAAATCTTTAAAAGGTGCGAGTGTGTGCAATGGAGAGGAAGTACTTACCGAAGCACTTAGCACTTACCAAAGTAATCCAGAGCTAGTTCGACATCTGGAATAAAAGAAGAAGGGTGAATATCACTATAAATTAGGTCACTTAAAAAGGATTGTTTGTTGAAGGCTTCAGAATTTCTCTAGGTGACAATTCAAGACATTGTGTTCTTTTCAGTTTTGTGGCATTGCGCAATGATCGCTGATACCCAGGTCAAACACACCAGAGGCAGCAATTTTATCATCTCTATTGGAGAGGATTAAATCTATTAGGGTCGATTTTGTGTGATTTGGACTTGTAGGATCAAAAATAAATTGTGTTAGATTAAGGTTATTGCACACATTGTTCAGTTGGTTGGATGCCCACGATTACTGGTTTCAGTGTGACAGTCACTAAGATTATAACTCTGATTCACAAAATTGAGAAATTAATTGAGCAATTTTATCTATGGTGGAGGGATGGGGGTCCATAGACACCCACCATTACAATCTGTTGATTTTCAGAGCTAAGCATTGAAAATTTTCTGGAATAGTAGCATCTAGTACCGTGACAGAGAACCAGGATTTTATGTAAATCACTTCCCCACCTCCCCTTCCAGATCTGTCCATCCTGTACAGATGGAAATGGTAAATGGTAAATGGACTTTTACTTATATAGGGCCTTTCAACCGTTGAAACGGTTCCCAAAGCGCTCTAACGGTAATCTAAGCTCTAACAGTAGTCTAGCCGTTCAGAATCATTCATAGTCGAGTTCAGCGATTGACGGCCCTGTCCATGGTGCTGAATCGGTGAGGGCTAGGCTGTCTTTCTGGTTTTAAACCAAACCACATTTCAAAAAATGTTACTGTCGCAGACAAATTTCCAATGTCGGATTAAAATTATGAGAGTTTAACACTCAGTCTGAACTGTCTTAATAGCCTACAGACTATGGTGCCTTGGCTGCCTCTTGTACAGAGCCTGTTTTGTGAAACTAGCATTTCAGAAATCTTGCAAGCCACATGGAGCCAGAGTTCCTGTTTGATGGAAATGTTGTATGATCAAATCTTTCTAAAGAATGTGCTTGATACACACACATGATATGTGTGCACTGCTCCCTGCCTGTGGACTTAAATCACGGCCCAAACATTTCCTGCTCTGAGCACATAAATACGCATATAAATCCATAATGGCCTTTCTGATTAATCTCTATTTTATGATAGCTTGTTCATTTGTTGAGTCCAGCGCAGGTCTTTCTGTTTTATAGTGTCAGAGAGAGAGGATATTGGGTATTATTACAATATAACAAAAACTCTGTTGCCTTTAGCCAGAGCTTTTAAATCCCAGTCTTTATACTTTGATTAAAAGCTCTCTTTATCTCTTTATCAAATGAAATACAGTAGCGTGGGCTTATATTCACACCCATGTGTTGGCCCTGACAATACCAGCATTGTAAAGCTAATAAAAATCATTTCTAAGGCTTTTTTCTTTCTCTCAATTTAATTCTGCAATAGGCTAGATTTGATCAATATTTCTATCAGCAAGTTATATTGCTGTTTTTAGATCAGCCTACATGTAACGCCTCAGGTGACGGGGGACACACACCAACTCAGGTAAAACTCTTTTTAATCCGACATTGACAATTTGTCTGCAAAAATGCTATTTCTGTTGGCTGAATAGTTTGCTACACTATTTCTTGTATCTAAAACAATATATTTCTCATAATAATTATATAAAATTTCAGAATTCCAGATAAAAACCACCTTTTAATTCCATAATTCTTTTTGCAGGCCCTCCTGGGATGGTTGATTTTGGCCTGTATATTGATGTTTCTGTATTAATTTTGGCCCTCATAGGGTTCCATAGTATTTAACCTACAGCCTGTAGTCATATCTGTCTGACTTAACGGGAGATCAGTTGAAACGCAACTACAGAGAAACAAGGTCTTACTGTATAACAGGTCGAAACAGCACAAACAGTCTGCCGTGTTTGTCTCACTGTGTTTATGTCACAGTCTGCTGTGTATGTGTCTTTGTCTGTGTCTTGTCCTTTCCCTCTTTCTCCTCTGTCTGGGTCTGCTGGGAAGGCGGCGCCGCCACCTCCAATCAGTCTGCACACCTGCCTCTCATCTCCTCATCAGCTCAACATTACTTCTACCCCGGACTACCAGCCACTCATCGCCAGATCATTGCGTCGGTAGCAAGTGTTCCAACTATCAAGTTAATCAATATTCTCTGGTCTCTGTATAGTTTTTATGTACCTCACTGACTTTTGTCCTCTATGTTCTAGGCGCTCATTCCTCATCCGGTTCCCATACCTCCGCCGGTCCTGCCTGCTGCTCCACCAGGTTTGTTTGCTATTAACCTCTGCTGCCACTCCAGCTCACCGCATCGGACTCACCCCTACTTGTCATGGTTTCCCAGTGCAGTCAGCCCCCACCTCACCTTTCTGGATTTAATAAACCTGTTCTTCCTCACTACCTATCGTGTCGTGCCCAGTTATTGGGTCCGTTTAGATCGACATCAGCGCAGTGACTTGTCTGGCAACAAATTATTTTAAGCACAGTCATGAAAGGGGGTCTCCTGCAACGTTGGAGAGACTCTTTTTCAGCTGTGACACCACATCATTTCATCTGCCCTGGCAAACAGCAGGTGTACAAGACATTTGACTGTAAACCCAATATAACTAGAAATATGAGGGGAGGATCAGAGGCATGCAAATGGTCGAGGGGAATCGATGTCCATGTGGCATTTAGTCAATACCCAACAACGGAACACGATGAAAACTAAATGTCATAGGAGCACAGTGCTGGAGTTAATTGTCAGATACTTTTCTCTCTTGAGGGCCTAATTAGTTTAAGGTGTCTGGAAAGGGATAGGTGGCTGAATCAATGTTCACCAGTGAAAAGAATGGAGATGCACAGGATGGTGTGTTTAAAGATGTTGAAGGTGAGGATGCAAGGTATTCTGAGTTGTACTCAGTGATTGTAATAATTGGTTATGTATTGTTTTCTTATTTCCTCACACGTGAGGTGGATGGATGCTGCAAATAACAAATGTTGTCATACTCATAAACTTCCAATTGCAAAACAAAATTGATTTCCAAATGAAAGAAGGGTAGCTGAACGGGTTTCATAACACAATTGCTAGAGCGACGTACATCTGTTGTCACAATGGGTGGCACTTATTGATAATGTCTATAATCAGCCTATTTAATGCTTTCAACAGAGTGGCAGATTTGAAACAGATGGTGAATCTGCAGGCGTACTCCAAACACAACATGGCCCATATTATTGAGACAAGCAGTTGGTGGAAGACCGCTGCATCTAAACACTCGGCAGGCTCTGGAAGCATCGGTGAGTTAGCAAGGCTAACTAAAGCTCTATACATTGATAATACACTCTTTACAGATGTATTACACTGACTGACTGTCATGAGGTATAGGAGGCAGGGAAAGGACCCAAGAGCAGACAGCGCAGGCAGCCGGGAGCAGTTCAACGATTTATTTGCAGTATTGAGCTTACCTGCGGGTAATGCAGGTACAGGTAGGCAGGGAGGTATGTCCAGATCAGGAGACGGAAGCACAGAGAACATACAGTACAAAGACAAGACGGGGACTACGGAAACCAAACACAGGGCAAGTTGTACAAACAGAACGAATCAACAAAGGAAAGGAACCGGTATATAGAAAAGAGACTAATGAGGGAATCGGGGGCAGGTGAACCTAATCAATAGAACAAAGACATGAAATAAAACTAGAACACACACAAGAGGACAAACTACCAAAATAAAACAGGAAATTAACCAAGAGCATAGATCGGGACGTTACACCGTTGCATGTAAAGGACTTGCTTGCATTCACCTGCAGAAAGGCTGGACAACATGCGTCTCTTTTTACACTTTAACTTTCCACTGCAAGCAGAAGAGATGCTTTTGTTGGCTTTGTAGTTCTTCTTTGGCAATGTTAAAGAAACCCAAATCCCCCTCCCTGCCATGCTGCAGCAGAGATTTCATCACACCCCTGCGGTGAATCATGTTTACAGTCCTGCACACATGGTAAGCACACACACACACACACACACACACACACACTCTGTCCTCCTTAGGAACGTAGAGGTTTGGTGCTCTTTACGGGTGCAGGACAAAAGCGAAAGCAATAGCTGGAGAAATACACGTTGTCTGATTACGATCATGTTTGCTAAATGCTGCTATGAGCAGTTTGTCAGATGAAGTGCACATTGGGGAGCTGACAAAGAGGAAGCTTTCTCCTTGGATTCTCGTTGAGAGGTTATGGCTGCAATCAGAGCCTCTGATGGAAATTGAAATAAAGCGGCCATTTAGGGCCACACACACACACACACACAAACACACACACAATATGGAGCCAGGCAAACATTCACTGTGCATTAAGGCTCTAGCTATGACCAGTGTTACCATCTGCAAAGCCATGTGTGATCTCTTTTCTAGCTTTTTTTTTTTGTTTGTTTTAGCAGCATGGAACATAATGTACTGCAGTGCTATAGGCTATATAATGAGATGTATATATATACATATATATAGATAGATAGACAAGACAAGAAAAAAAAGTCTTTTCATAGCATAATCTCTGCATAGCTGATCAGTCTAAACACCAGTTAATGTGTAATGTAAACTCTAATAGTTCTGCAGACACTTCTCCTTGAAGCCACCAGGACGGTGGATGTGATCTTCAGAGGAACAGGCAACCCGTCATTGAAAATGTCCTTTAAGTTGATGAGCTGTCATTTACAATGCATCAGAGATGGCATTCTGGAGGCAGTCCCATTCAGCTCTGAGCCCAGCACCATTCATGCTTGGGAGGAAAAACTGCTATTCTAATTAACATCCCCAGTGACCCGAAAATAAACATTTATTTTCCCATCTTCTGCACACAGTGGAAAATTTTTGACATTGTCCTTTGATAGCTTCCGATTTCAATTTTCCTCTGGGTTTTGCCTCCCCGTGTCTCAACCCATAATTTATGCATCAGATTCATGCATAATTGATTTTGAATTTACCACTGTATAGGTATTAAAACACCAAAACAAATTCAGTGATAATGGACGTGTTGAGGTCTCCCTTATTTCAAATGAATGCTTTCCCCTTCACCCCCTTTCCTTCTTTCTTTCTCTATTTGAGCAGGAACGAAGGATTAAATACACGGAAAACATCAGATGAGGACAACTACAACATACTAATCCAGGACAAAATCCACATTTGGTCATTTAACATCCATATATTTCCAGATAAGATAGGATATTAGGTGCATAGATAGCCAAATAGCCAAAACAGGAAATTGTTTCCATGCATCAGTGCCAGTGTTTGTCCCTTTTAGCCTCATTAATATCTCCTTCTTGTAAAAAAAAAAAAAAGAAATCACTGGTACACAAGATAGAAAGTGCTGCAGTCCAGAAATAGCTGTACAGACACATTTAAACCAGTTTCAGTGGATGCAAATGTGTCACTGGGAAGGTGTTTATTTATACGTCTATACAGTATAATCCATTCATCAATCGCAGCTCTTTAAATAAATTGATTGGTTTCAGTGTGACAGTCACTAAGTCCTTCAAGAGAGATGATCGGCAGAAATGGATTTCCATGTGGAGGAGAAGGATTTAATGATTCTATATGTGGACAATCAGATTACAGAATATCATAGTAATAGTAATCCTAAACATTATCTCAATAGGCATTAGCACAATCCCTGTCTCCCTGTCAAGGATTAAATAATCCCCCGTACAGTATATCCTGTCTCTGTTCCAACTGTATTTCCTATTCATGACAGAAATGGGTCTGATAGGAGAAAATAATAACGTGTCATGTGACTGCTGCTTTTAACCACAATGCCATGCAGCATCATGAGGACATATCAGCACAGGTGGCCACAGGAGTGCAGTGTAAAGTGTAAAACCTGTCCTTTTGACAACTATTTCAAGATGGCGCTGCGTGTAGGTGCGGTGACCGGTTGTTCCCTCAAACTTTGCTACATTTTTGTTTTAATTTGTTATTTTGCATTAATGCCATACTACCTATGACAGAAAACATTGGAAAAGGAATCTCAGGGACTGAATTAACTGCAGCTTAACTGCTACATATGTTTGGTGCTGCCTTTTTAGTGGTATTAAAGCTACGAAACTTTCTGTTATGCGAGTTTTGCACTTCCCGCATTCCCACTAACACCAAAGTATTTCTTTTTGCACTATAATTAAAAATATTCATTACACTGATTTTACACATACTTTGTGTGTTTATTTGCATAGGCATAATATACAAATATCTAATATCTTGGCACCGCACGAGTGGCAGCCTGTTACAGCTGTAACATGACAATTTCCCTACTGAGGGATTAAAAAAGTATAAATCTTAAATATTCGTATATATGTTCTGTGTGTAGCATGAATCTTGTTCCTTGAAGAGCTTCAGGATCGTGGGACGCAGTTCTGACATCAGAAAGGTGACTAACTCTCACTAAATGCTATGCATACCTTCAATAAATGGGGAAACGGACTCTTCAATCACTCATGATAGCGACTTCTGGGACCAAACTTGCAAAAACATCTTCTTCAGGTCTAAAAAGTATATTAAGAAGATACTCCACAGAGCTCACTTCACTGGATGAAACATTTTTACAATGGGATTTTCATCAGAAATCTGTTCAGCTGAGTAATAGTGAGAAATGTCAGGTTGTAATGGCTTTACACCTGCATGATTATGATTGAATATTACTAGTCAGCTGTCAATGCATCAGTCATTGTGAAGCGTGAATTAAACAGGCCAGACATCAGTGCTCAGTCTGAACCACATTTATTCCATTATAGTTGATTGACTGATTTGATCTTATTGTATCTTTTTACAATAATACTAGTGCTGCTAATGCAACTAGTTCTCTTGCTGCCGTGCTGACCTGTTTTTCTCATCCAACACATTTCACTGTGTTGTTGACCCTGTGTTCACCTACATATGACTAATAAAACTGAAACTAATGCCATGCTTCCTCACCAAGGTCCCTCCCTACATTTTAGAATAAATTGTTCCATAACGTCTAATAATGTCCACAACGTTGTGAGGAATGGATTAGAGCATGCAAGGCATGCAAATAGTAGCTAGCTCAGTTTTCATGTGTTGAAAGTTAAATGTTAACTTGTTCTGACGACAGTATTTCATTACGTTCTGAACTGCTACTCTACTTTAAGCACTGGAATTGTTTCTTTCAAAAAAGCAAATGCATTATTATTACATCTGCCCACAATCTGTTTTAGATAACATGCCCACATTCTGGCCTTCAGCAAACATCCTCCAACCTGAGCTGCTATTAGGTTATGTGATTAAAACAAAAAGGTGCACCCTGTTATGTATGATTCCTCATTGATGTGCTCTTTAGCTCAGTGCTCACTGCTGCCTGAGTGAGTGGAATAAAAGTGGATACTGGTCTCAGCCTGTTCGCCACCATTACATTTGATGACTGGCTCCACAGTGACACAATCATTTAATTCACTGACCAACATCTACAGTACTTATTTGAGTTAAAATACTGGATATGAAAGTGTTTTCTTGCACATAATACTATCTAATCCACTAATGCTAATGCTTCTGGTGTAAAGTTGGGAAACTCGCACCTGATGAGGGAAAGAAAGTAACTTGGACTTAAGTTAGAGCTGTCATGTGTCAACACAGCAATTAACAAGGCCCTCACCGCCTATAGCATAAGTGGAGTGAGAGATTTATCAGGTGTATTAACTGCGTAATTCTTCAACTCAAGGCTCTGTGTCAGTCCACACTCTCCATTTGCCTCCTTTCAGCTCAGGTCACTCGGCTGTCTCTGTCTCTGTAACTGTTTCTTCCCCTCTGGCATCAAACCTCAACAGTCATTCTCAACATTAGATTCTTATAAGAGATAGCTGGGTGTGATGAGTCTCTGCTCGATCAATAGTGCTGTTCACCCTCTGAACTATCGTCGGCAGATATGGTGGCACCCTTTTGCAGTCTGTCATGTGGTAACCAAGAAAAAATGTTTGCATAGCTGAGGCAGACTGGGAGAAAGGAAGACAAAGAGGGTTTTTTTTTTTCGCTCTGCCCAAACAGCAGTTGTACTACCAGGGTAGCTTGGTTTGATTTTGCCCGTCAAACACTGACATCTTGAGAGTAAAACAATTTAATGGTGGACCAGTACAATTTAAGGAAAACACACAATGTCAGCCAGAGTACAGCAAAACAGGCCAAGCTCTCCTGCAGTGGCTCCATGTCCAAACTACAGCCTGTGGACCATGTGCGGCCCGACGCCTTTATTTAATGAGCCTAAAATGTTTGGCTCACTCACTATACTGGCCTGCTGAACACTAGGTGTCTTTATCACCACAGCTGGGTGATGAGTCCCCAGGTGAATACGGGTATATACAGGAATACTTGGGCAATACGGCGATGTAATCTACCACTCAGATGTGCGCTGGCTGAGTCACGGGACAGTTCTGGAGGGGTTTTATTCGCCGCGATCTGAAATTGACCCTTGCCATCTGAACACTTTGGACAAAACGATGGGCTTCGGTCGCAGACGCATGCACACTTGAAATCATTTGTTGTGCATTCTGAGAAGCAAATCAGCGACAGCAATGCCGTCCAATTCTCTCTCCAGTTTCCCAAACACCAAATGAAGAAAGGTGACATATCACTCATTGTGAAATTTAACCACTGCTCCCAATATTTCGTTGCCATTGAGTATGCAGTTGGATACTCTCAGTCGCCACCAGTAGCTCCCACTGTCAGAGTTGTACAGGGGTTTGGAAAAGCCATTTATTTGGCTCTACATATGTGAGCAAACACTTTCTGACTGAACAAGAGAAGAGTCACCTCCGTGGTGTACGTGGCAAGGTTTGGCATCACTGTTCCCATTAGAGTGAAATTTAGTGGTGGTAAAAATGATCTTGCTGCAGCACAAAGAAAAACATTGTTCATCTTAAGTTAACCGTTGTGTGGTGTCTCTGAAAACGTTCATCAGGTATGGTCATTTCAACCTGGAACTGATTGGCCTTGGCTCGTTTTCTGTGAAGAACAGGTAAAAAACACACAATCCCATATACAGCATAACTACAGAAGGCCGATTTAAGCGTGGAGTCAGACTCACTGCCCTTATTGTGGCCTTTGACTACCATGAAGATGAAGCAAGAGAGGGCAACTTCTATTAGACCAGAGAGAAAATGTGAAGGAAATGTCGGTAGATTTCCTCCAACAATATCTCGGGGGAAAGTGCTGACAGGACGAAGCCTGCAGAATGAAAGATCTGGGCTTTTCACGGACCTTTATCATTGTAACGAGGCAGAATGGAGCTTTGCAAGACGGCGTGATGATGTGCATGTTGGCAGCAGGTATGGAAAGATAGAGGAGCAAGGAGAGAAGGAGGGAGGGAGGGTGAATTTTATTTCTTCCTTCAGCGTTTCATTACTTTCTATTTCTCATTAATACAAGCATCTCCGGAGTCAGCACACAGTGCAGGGTAAATGGAAATTAAAGTGGTGCGTCTCGCCTTTCCTTTGGCTGCCATCAGCGTGGGGCATTTAGTCGTGCACACAAGCCGCCATCACGGACAGCGGGAGCTATTTGTGGCAAGCGTTTCACTCAAGCAGCGGGTGCCCGTCATTTGTTTGGTGAGATTACATGGTGGGTGATCTAGTTTAGGAGGTTTTTATTCTTTTGTTTCACGCCGGATGGGTGGGCAATTTTTGGAGGGAAATGGAGAAAGAAGATCAACTGTGAGAAATAAATACAAAAAAGCAAAGAGCAAAGATGGAAGAATGTCTGGAAAGCACAAGAATCCCCGCATGTACCATCCGACTGTGGCAAATTCTACATAGCGAAAATTAAGCTGAGAAAACACAATGCAAACTGAGGCACAAATATTGTGTGTCATGCGTCTTTGACCTTAATAAAGATTAAAACAAAACAGATTTGTAGTGCCCAAAGACAGACTTTAAACTTAATATAAGGCCATTTATGAAGGGATGTCTCTTCATCAGAACACAAAAAGTAATACAAAATGAACATAATATAACACTGAAGCTTATTTTCCACATTACGCTTCCCTTCCAAGTGAATGAAATGAGCTTTGAAAAGGTTTTGATGGAAAGAGAGTGAACTGAAATAATGCACAGACGGATCATAATTAGGGGGGGAAAAAAAGCTTCAAATGTCGGTTCCGCTAGCTTAGACTGCTCCTTCCACGACGTCATGCAATCTGCCTTTCTAATTCCCCTAAGCCCCCCAGGCCAATTTTCTGCTATGCTAGCACTATCCCTATGTTAATGTGGTGGATACAATACTCTCAGCAATTAAGCAATTAATGTATCTGAAACGCACTGTTGTTGTTGTTGTTGTTTACTTTCTTCAAATATTGGTTTCTTCGTGCCTTTGTCAGAGATGAATAAAGAAAGAAAACTACCATTTTATTTATGTTTTAAAGAATTTGTGATTGGGGGAATGGTCTCAGAATAGAAAAAAAAACACATTCAGCACCAGTTATGAAAGGTTTAATAAAACATTAAATGTTTTGTAAGTTGTAAGCATTGATAAGAACAACTTGTGTGACATTCATTTAGCTGGTGTTTGCCCTTCCCTTGTAGCGCTTTAACTGTCTGCATTTAGAAACGCCAGTAAGTCATTAATGAAGGTGGTTCTCATAAACCACCAATTCTGCAGCTATAAGTATAAATGTTGATAAAGCAGTATTTGATTTTCTTTTTTTTTGGCAGTTTATAAGAGCAGCTGTTAACACTGGTATAATGGGACCTTTTAGTCATAAGTTGTTATGGCTTTAATAAAAGGTCTCTCACTTTAGAATAAGCCAACAGCAAAAGTTAAGTCAAAAGCTAAGTCATTACTAAAGGGTTTTTAATAACATTTTCCAGAAGGTAAGTGGTCAACAGTCCAAATAAATCAAAGGTTTAACTGAAGTAAAGTCATTTCTGTGAGGATGAAAGACTGGCAGCTGGAGAAAGGATGAGAAAGAGTCAGCGAGAGAGAGAGAGAGAGAGGCCACTGCTCATCATAATATAAACTCAACCTGAGCTGAGGAAAGAGGCGGAAAATTACAGAGGCACCTAAGTGCACTTTCTCATACTGAAAGAGCAGGTAAGGCTCTTTGAAACCAGCCCATCGGGGCTTTTTTCATGGCGTAGTGCCGGGCCATACAGGCATTGGTAAATAACACCACTCAGTCAGCATGATCAAACATACAAACACTCCTCCACATCACACAGGTATAGTGCCTGTCTGTGTGTGCACGTCTGTGTGTGCACGTGTGTGTGTGGGTGTCTTGTCTACTAGAAGTAAACTCAAACAGTATGTTGCGGTCTATTCTGGCACTCGCTTCTCTCTCCCCTAATTTGTTTTCTGCCCGCTTTCACCTGGTTTGAGCTCCACTTTACCTTAACATTCAGAAGCACCACTGTCTTTCCTCGAGCGTCTCAGGTCAGGTTTTTCCCCCGAAGTCATCAGACTTTTTTCGACCTCGCCTTTCTTCATTGTACCCTTAAACATATCCCTATTTCCTCCTTTTATAGAAACTGTGTCCCAGACACGTCGACCTGTTCTAAAACATCAAGACGGGGTCACCAGGGGAAGGTTTAGTGCTGTCATCAGCTACAACTATGAAGTTTCTTTTTTGTTTAAGTAGAGTAGTGATGGTGGTGGTGGATGAGAGAGGAGATAAAAGAGTTAGAGTTAGAAATATTACTGCCGCTGAATATTAGCCAACTGGCTAACACTGGCACAGTTACAGAAATGTTGATTTAACGTGGGCCAATAAATCAATGTGAAATCTAAGTTCCACATTTGACACTGTCCATAGATTTAATTCAAAGCCATTCATTTACTGCAAAACACGCCAAGATTAGTACGACGCGAGAAGGCAGAGACATCAGTTTTTAGTTGTAGCCTAATTAATGTTGACAACCTGAAGCTACAACCTGAATGTGAGATCTGAGCATAAAACATCAGCTGTTGACACACAGAAACAATAGATGTAGCCTAGTTACATTTACACCTCTATACCTTTTTTTTTGTGGTTTATTTAAATAATGTGTGATAGAAAGCATCATTTTGCTATGGAAAAATAGACCCGATTTGCTCACATTTAGTAAGATAGTACATGAGTAGATAATACTGCTTGATACTGATAATTCTACTCTCCACTGTAGCAGCTTGAGCTGGTTTTACAGAGTGACAGGAAAGGCTACTGCTCAGCTGTTCTCTATGAAGTCTCTGGCCAAGTGTGAATAGCAAACACAGTGGGGGAAAACGCTGAACTGACAATTAGCCAACAGTTTCATTTTGTCTTAATTGTATTGTATGTGAATTAATCAGCCAGTTACAGTTGCCGTGAGCTACGATGAGAAGCCTAGAAACAACAAATGTGTTAAAACCTTTTGACCCCTGATTATAGAGCAGGCATTTCTCTCATCTAAATGGCAAACAGCCAACTGACAGACAGTTTGTCAAATTCAAATGATATATGGTCACATGTTGGCCTACAGTATATTTGTGTGTGTGTGTGTAGGTTTGTTGCCCTTAAATCCTCCATTGACCTGTGAGAAGTAGGTGGATCAAATGTAGCCAACAAACAAACCAAAGCTGGGAATTCTCATATAACCCCAAACAGGGTTTTTAGTTTAAGTGAGGACCAGGAATAGTGTCTGACAGCAGAATTACATCTTATTCTTACATGCTGGTGTAACCGGGCTTTAAATAATGTTGCCTAGTTAGCGAGGCTACCAGACTCGAGAGGAGTCCGTGAGTCCGCCAGCTCATACCGACCCCATTGAAGTATTGAGATCCGGTCACAGTCAAAATCGAGATCAAGCGCTCTTATTATCCAAGTGTGAATGCAAAGGCCTGTCATCAGACATCATTATCCAGATACAGAGCACATGATAGTTCCAGGTGTATTCGAGGTTTTTGCCTCCTGTATTCAGCCATCCTCCGCACCTTGCATCTTCCCCTCCACGTTCCTCCTGACTGACGGCCATCACTCTACTGCCTCAGCACCCCCAACCCCTCCCCACTGATAGACAGATGGGAGGACGAATGACAGGGACAGAGGAAAGGTGAATTTGCCGCTCCACGCCCGCCCACTCCTGCCATCGTCGTGTCAGCAAATAGGTTTCCATTACATCAGCCACATGCGTCGGCATAGCTCTCTGTTTTTCCTTCTCATGCAATTTTTCTTTCATGTCCCCTAAGCTCCCCTCTCTCTCTCTCTCTCTCATGCTCTCACTTCATCTATCCAGAGTTTCATTTTTCTTCCTACCTCTGGCATATAAGCAACACTGGCGTGATGTTAACGACCAATTTAACAATATATATTGAGCGCAGTTCCCGGGAGAAATTTGTAATCAAGAAGCGTATCGATCCAGTGTATTATTCTGTAGTTTGCTGTGAATGTTGGAACACAGTCACATAATAACGCTTGATTATGGGCAGATACATCCCAGTTTTAGTACAAAAAACAGAAAGAGAGAGATAAAGGCAATACGTTTTTCCAGAAACAAAGCAGTGACTGAGAGAGTTACTCAGTGGATTGTTTTTTACTTTGACAAACGCTCTGAATCCAACATAAAGCTTCGTCCCACTGAGCAGGCTGCATTCAGGTACAACATGAAGTGAATTTGCAGGCTGCTTGACTTCCCCTACTTTGCAATTCGTGTCTTTTGACCAGAAACATCCAATTGAAGAGTTTCCCCATCAGAGACTGCGGATGTTTTCCTGTGACAACAAACAGTGACCCAATGTGTGACAGCTCAGACACACTGATTACCAAACTTACCAGGAAATGTAGTTTCAGTTATTTTCCTCCTTTGTGCTTCTATCTCTGTACACTCAATCAGTCATATAACTCAAATCAGTTCCAATGCTTATGACTCCCAGTCTAGGGCAACCTTCACACAACATGCAGACCCACTGTCAAGGATGACCAGTGAGCACTGACTGCGTACCTGTATCTGCTTGCCTTCGTTTGTGTCTTTGCATTGACTTTGTATGCATTCATGTAACATCTAAATGTTGCTTCATACACCAACATTCTGTTTGGCATCTTGGTGCAGAGCTGTGTCATGAGGATAAAGACTGCCTGGCAAACAGGCATTAGGAAGCAGGATGGATCGTGCAGCTATCAGGCTGGTGGAGGGGTGGATGGACCATACAGTCATTCAAAATTGATTAATGTAGCAAATACGATGTTAAAAGTGTAACATCGATTAAAGAAATGTGTCTAAAATATACCACCTTAAAATAATGGTTGATTAAAAATTTAGGGCTATTTATGTAAGGTTGTGTTTGATGTAGGGTGTAACGGGTCACATGACCAAAATTGTGTTAAAAGCATAAACGTGGCATTGTGGGTAAGAGACGGCATGGATGCAGAGGAAAGACATATGGCCCCAAAATAACCATATTCTGCAAAAGAAACTGTGGTTTACGTTTATCCCGTTACAGGGACAATGTGATACATAATTTTATTTGATTTCATCACACTTCTGTTGTTCTAACATGTTTTAGACTGTTAGCTAGCTTGAGAGACTTTAAAAGGACTGAGAGTAACTTTTTATGTCTTTCACTTTTGCAGTTTTCACAGTGTCTGATGATGAATGAGAGCGAGACAAAATAGACCTTCAGAAGATCTGAACATCTGTATGAAGTTTGGACATTATTTTATCAGACCAGTGTCGTAACACCAGCTATAAATATATATATATATATAAGGTTTTAAAGTTGTTATGGTTTTATTCCAAAATATGGAGGTGGAGGCATGAACGTGTGAAGTTGTAAGCTTATAATTTATCACATGTGAATCAACTATTCATAACCATTTTTACCTTTTTAACCAACCTTTTTTTTGTATACTTATTAATATTTAGTAATTATATACTTGTGTATTTTCAATAATTAGGTAATAGTTCCTGTTTTAATCGTCTCTTATCTTGAAACTTCACCCAGTTTCATGTGTTTATGTCTTTAAGTGTGTGTGTGTAAGTTGAGCAGCGTGACTCTCGTATAAGAGGTCAAAAAGGTCAGCTACTGGTGGAATGCAGGTCTTTGTGTGGAAACTCAAGCTTTCTGTATGAGGTGGAAAGTCACGTGTACATTGACCAATGGAAATGGGATTCTTTGTCTCTAAAACACTATACAAGCTGTGTTCTGGTATCCTTTCTTGGAGATAGCTGACTTCTGACTGTCTATCTCCTACTGTACAATTTCTTTTTTTCAGCGAGCTGTAAGCGTTCCCTGTGTTTTCTTCAGCTTTAAGAGCCTGTGGCAGGTTTTCCACGACGGAGGTGCAACTGTGAGTGCAACTCTTGATACAGATGTATCAGTCCTCACCAACTTCAGGACCGTTGTGTGGAAAAGGTGCAGAGCGTAAAGCCTGCAACCTGTTGTCCTCTGGAGAGTCGGTCTGCCACAACACCTCACTGCAGTGTTCCCCTTCTTTGGAGAGGACGTTGGAGCGATAAGCGGGCCAGCTGTGCAGGATGCGCTCAAGTGAGTGAAGTGACTCACCTTGGAGCACCTCTTGATAATCAATTTCAAAGAAGCGAGCGAGGCTCGTGCCATCCTTGGCAGATGAAAAGTACACTTTGATATCAAATCACGAGCCTTTCACTTCATTGTTAATGCAGATGTGAATGATGTAAGTCTAGCCCACGCTGAATCAGCCGTGTGTTTGCATGGTTTAGAGTCTCCAATAAATTCTGCATAATTATTCAGCTCATAGTTGAAGTATTAATCACACTCAAGCCACTGTTTTTCACAATGTGAGAGATGCATGCTGCAGTAGCATCACTTATTTCATTGGTATCTTTGCGGAATGTTCCTTTGAAGTATCTTATCCAACATGAAAAAATAATAATAATCAAGCCAAAACATTCTGCTCCTGCATTGGATGGAAAAGCAGTTAAGTTCCATCTTGTTGATACTGTCTGTGGTAGTATAGTGGTGTGTCACTGAGGTTATCCTACCATGTGGCTATCGTAACTCAGCGGTGGTTACAAAGCCCTCCTCCTCGGAGTCCTCATCCGGAGGGTTTTCTAAAAGTTGCTTGTCCAAATCCTTGAGTTTCCAACTGGCAGCAACACACCTCTCTGTGTTTATCTTCAAATTTGAAAGGAGAGAGATCTGAGAGCTGAGAAACTTCAAGTTCTGAATTCTGAGTAATTGTAGTGTTTAAACTGAAGACTTTGTGGGATTCAGTCCTTCTTGTATTAAATATTTATACTTTTCTGTTAGAACATCCAAATGGCCGCACAGCTCCAATAGATTATAAGGGATTTTTACTAAGGATTTGCAGCCATTGTTAGGCACTACACAGTCAAATTGCATTTGACTATTGTACTCAAGCGAAAGTACTGTTACTTTAAAAAGTTACAATCCATGCAGAAATGACCTTTTTGGCAAAATGTATTTGGGAAAACAAATGAGTAGTATATAAATGTCATTTCTAGGAGACGGGTGAATATTGTGAGTGCATAAAACTTTTGTTTCACACCAAACAATGGCAGGGCTCAATCCTGCAATGCACACTGGGACTGTAGAAGATTTAACTGTGTCACAGCTGTTTGGAGCTCTTTCCAGGGGGGCAACATGTGCTCCTACTAGCTGTGCTCCTACTGCTCACATCTGCAGGAGGTGATGGATCAAAACTTAAAAGTGAAATCCAAACAGTCTCTGTTAACAGCAGAAAGCTTGACTCACTGACATTCTCTCATCACTTGGTTTTCATAAAGTGCATGGTGGTAAAAAGCACACAGACCTTATATGTAAGATTTAAAATACACACCATTGGTGTTCCTCTTAAGTCTCCGTCGCTGCTCATGTGTGCTACATCTCAACTGCTCTTTTCTCAATATGTCAATGTGTGTGTGAGTTTACTCCAAGGCGTCCTCCCACATTCACCATGTGAGCGCCACGTGAAATACGTGAAAAATCACTGTTCCCCCTGCCCTTGACCGGGAACCCTGGGTAAATGGAGGTACCGCCGTTGTGGCCAGATCACAATACAGCAAACTAAAGGAATACAACAAGCAAGCGTGTGAGTACATGCAAGTCTAGCATAACGGATATGTTTGTTCTCTGCAGAATCAAATCACAGGGCAGTTGTGTAACACACACACACACACACACACACACACCACTCATTACTGCAGTATCCATGCCTCCACTGGCAGGACATGCCAGTGTCACTGCTCCCTGCACACACACGCACACGCACACACACACACACATACACGCAATGCCACACACAAGTACAGACCAGTCTTTATGTTGAGGTCACCTCTGACGAAGCTAATCCATTTAGCTCATCTGTAGCAGTTTTGTTCAAGCTGCCATTACATGTTTTCTGCTGTGGATGTGTGCAAGTATAATATGCAGTGTGCAAAATACGGGGAGGTGTCCTTACTTATCCAACGGAAGACGTTTTTACACAATCCTTAAATCTGAACAAAGTAATAATACATGGGGTTTGTCGATTCGTTGCTATTCTACACATGATGTTGCTGTTTAAACTGTGGCTGTTTCAGAACAGCTCACCGCATCAAAAAAGCACACAAGGTCAGTTAACAGTTAATCCTGGTGAATTAATCATGCTGTGCTGCCAGCTGTGTGTAATATTACGCATAGGTTTGGAGAGGTGTGAGTGTGACACTGAGTTTGAGCAGGAAAACACAAGTGAGTATGAGTTACTGAAAACGTGGAGCTTCTGTCTGTTTTTAATTATTATATAAAAAATTCCCCTCTCGCCCTTTCGGGCGGTCTGTTCCTCCTTCAAGCTCGGGTCCTCTACCAGAGGCATGGAAGTTTCGGAGTCCTGCGCAGTATCTTAGCTGTTCCTAGGACTGCATATCAGAAAACATCAGGTAGAAGCTCGATGCAAAGGGAACGACAAGACGAAGCTGGAGGCTTCTTCTTCTTCTTCATCTTCTTCTTCCTCTTCTTCTTCCTCTTCTTCTTCCTCTTCTTCTTCTTCTTCATGTTTGGGTGGCAGTCGACATCCATGACGTTGCATTACCGCCACCTTCTGGTGACCCCTGTACTCTACCCAGACTCTACAAGTCACAAATCACTTCTGCTCCACATTCGCTGAGATGTTTGCTGCAAAAGGCGGAGCCTGCGGAACACATGATTTGTGACCGACAAAAGAGGATTGGTGACTCGTAGTGGCAGATTCAAGCAGTTGTAGTTCTTGACTTGTGTTTGTGATAGAAATATATCCAAGAAAAAATATATATATTTGTGAGAAAATATTCCACAGGTGTGCAACTCCCGTTGCATGAATTCAGATGCTGACTTGTGGATGTGCACATTTTGTTCATGACTTCACATTTTTTTTAAGGGTGTGCGACTGTGTTTTGCACCATATTCACTGCAGCAACTGTAGCAAAAACATGAGCGTATAATTTTCTTAATTTGTGATCCGTAGCACAGGATTTGTGCACCTGCAATGAAGAATTTGAGAAGGTGTAACTGCTGTTTTGTGTTTGTGGGAGAGAAAGAATTCGACAGGTTTTCTACTCTGTAAGCATTTTTCTCTGTGTCTTCAAATTTACTGATACACATGTGTGACTATTGTCTACAACTACAAAATTCACTGTGACAGGTGCTCAGGTGTTCTGCACCAATAATACCTTCATAACGAAGCCGGTAGTGAAAGATGTAGCAATCCCAAGCAACAGCAACATCAGGAAGAAGGAATCAAGAAGCTCGAGAAATACCAAGGGCTGAAAGAAGAGCGAGAGAAGATGGGGAAAGTGAAGGCAACAGTGGTCCCCGTGATAATTCAGGAACAACATCCGAGAACTCTGTCCAGAAGAGGGCAGTCCTAGGAACAGATAAGATAGTGTGCAGGACCCTCAACCTCCCAGGCCTCTGTTAGAGGACCCGAGCTCGAAGGAGACTATTTCGCACACTGATTATGTGACCATTTCCACCACGAGATTAGTCAACTAAAACAAATAATATCAGAGAAAGACTTTTTTTTATATAGCAAAAAATGTACCAGCCTTTATCTCATCTTCAGCTTAGCCATCATCATATACCTATAACTCAACAGCAGTAAATAACTAGTCTAATATGTCAACATTTCAATTTAAAAATGTAATATGTAACAATGACATACGTTGTGGTGAATATGGTAGCAAACAGACATGGAGCAACATTCATTTGGAGTCGTGTCTCCAGCCACCTGCTACATGTAAGGCTGATATTTGCTCTCCTTTTACCTCTGGTTTGATCTCCACCAAGTCTAGTTCACAAAACGCTTCATTGTGTTTGCCAGATAGTTGCTAATGTTGTCCGTCAGAAGCTTGACACGTGGTACGTGCCCCCATGGCAGGTTAAAGGCTTCAAGGATCACCGGTATGGTAGGACTCCTACTGCAAATATCCAACATGTGATCTGACAAACCGTATCTTATCAACACAATCAGGTGATTTGTAATGTGTCTGTACAGTATCTGCCTGGATAAAATAGTCTAACCCAGAATTTAGCAGAAGCCATGCTCCTGTGTGTGTGTGTGTGTGTGTGTGTGTGTGTGTGTGTGTGTGTGTGTGTGTGTAGGTGTGTGTGTAGTTAGCAGTAGGACAAACTCCTGCAAAGCCACCTGTGAACTCCTACTGAAAGCGAGGTTGTTGCTGAGGTTTTTTTTTGTTTTCTGATTGAAGGTTGTTGTGCCGTCTTTTCTATCCCTCCTTCATCACACAACTTCCATAATCTCCTTATGGAAATTCCTAATCATAAACCACCGCAACACAGGCTCCTCCAGTGTAGGTACGACGGAGATGTAAATAAATAGCATTAGCAAGCGTCACCTGGCAGGAGAAGAAGCTGGAGGAGCTCTGGGGGATTGTGACACATCCCATGTGGCTTCACTGTTTCTACTTGTCAACTGAAAAAAAAACAACAACAAAAAAAACAAAATTCTAATCCAGACGCTTTTCACCTAAGAGCTTAAGTACGCAGTGCCGCTGTTTCATGATAATTTTGTCTGGAGTGGATTTAGCATACATCAGCCTCATTTTGGGCTTCTTATCTTTCCCCCTTCCTTGTCGCCCTGTCTCTGATGCACGCCGCTTTGTTTTCGTGACTTGTTGACAGACTCCGCTCTTTTGTTTGTTGTTTAAAGTGAGGGAGGATTTAGCCCTGCGCTGACACAGCTTTTGGCCTTGGAGCTGAACTGTTTGACTCCAGGCAAGCAGCTTTTTTTTTCTTCATTTCTCCCCGCGCCCAGTGTAATCCTCACAGATAAAGCAACCTCTTCCGAACACAGTGTAGTGTAGCAGTTGCTTAGGCAACAGACTATCCCATCTAATCCAACCTGTTCCCATCTCCCCAAAGTCTGAATACCCGTCGAACTGAAAGGTTTCCTGAGCTCACTATTTGTTAGCCTCGAGTCTTGTGAGTAACATTTTTAACTAAGATTTCAATAACACCATGTCAGCTTATCCATTGGCATTATAGCCTCTAACTGTTCTAAGACTATCTTCAAGAAGCAACAAACCGTTCAATAAGCAACTATTTCACGACTTCAATAACAATCACTTGTAAAAATGTGTCCAGCAGTTGAGAATTGACCGTCACGAAGATGGAGCTGCTTGTCTTTGTGTCCTCCACCTAAAAAAAAAGAAAAAAAAAAAGAAATCATTCTTCAATTCAGCTCTTAGTTCCCACCTCAGAAAGAAATGATGGTGGTGAGATGATCTGGCCAAGCGTTTTATAATCTTCCCTGGGGTGCCGGGAGCAGCAAAGTGTTGGGGACACAGTATTGATTTATATAAAACTCAATGTTCCCTCCGCTGCCCAGATCTGAGTGTGTCTGGACCGTGAGAGCGATAAGGGATTGAACTAATGTGAGTGTAGAGCAAAAGGGCCTTGATGCCAAATGGATAAGCTCAGAGTTTTAACAACCTGAAAGTTTGCACTCTCCCTGCTCCATTTTATTTGATTTTTTTCCCTGCATTGTGTCATTTTTACAGTGCTGGGTCCTGATGAATTGGAGCATTAAGGATTATGTTCTCCAAGAGATGCCCCTGGTGATTTGGGGTAAAAACTGGAATATGTCAAGTCACAGTCTGAGTGCAACTAGCAGTTATTGCATGGATTTGGGGCAGATTTATAAGCCTAATTAGGCCGGCCCACACAGGCACAGACAACTTTGCAGACACGTCATAGTTTTTTTCTTTATTAATCTAATGTTATCAAAGGGCAGCTGAATCTGGAAAATGTTGCTGGCGCTGCAGCACTGGATACGGGTGCAAGGTCACCATAGGCTGCATTCAGAACAATTAAAACACAGCATTGCAATTTCCAGCTGAAGTCATTTACCAACACTTTAATGTCAAATTTAATTAATCTAATCATCGTCAGAAACATTGCCGTGTTATTTTCCAATTATCCAGAGTGGCCAGCAAGTGGCTTTTCTTCAATCACTTCATTATTTTTTCTTACCATGTATAATAAACACACCCTTCAGGATCAGTCCCATTGTTCACGTGGTAATTAAGATATCCTGTTTACTGAAATCCAGGAAACGAGTGAATCTGGACATTTTAACAGACAGCGCATACAGTACTGGAGAGCGTGTTTAGATCATGTAGAGTATGTAACATTCCTGCATTATAATGTCTAATAACTACTAGACCTACGATCTATATGTTGTTTAGTTGTGTAATTACATTAGTTGTGTACAACATAAATTTCACCCTCCTTTCCTTCTGGGCTGCAAATTTCTGAATGACTTTCTTGTTAAAGTCAGTCATCTCAGTCACCAGTCTCTTTTCCATTGGCAGCATCGCCAATGGATTCAGCCTCTCCTGGGTCAAGGTGTTTCTGAGAAAAGTTTTAATTCTTTTCAAGGTTGAGATGCACCTCTCAGCTCCGCCGTGGTCATGGGTGTGGTGATGAGGAGAGTGACAGTCTCTGAAAAGACTTCTCCAAGATTGTTCTCTATAAACAACTGGAATAGGCCCACAGCACCACGACAGGCTTTGAACTCTTCCTGGCTGCAGATGAGACTAAGCTCTGTCTTCAGCTTGCTTCCGTTGAGCATTGGTGTTGGTCAGTGCATCCTCAGGAAATGCCATGTTGTACTGTTCAAACCTGTCGCCCTGCAGCAAGTTGGCACTGACAAGGTGGTTTGTGAAGGAGAAGCGTTCCCTGGTGTGTCCCAGTATGGTATCACAGACTTACAGAGAGAAAAATCCAAAAAAATAATGTGTAGAGACGACAAAATGCCCATTTCACCTACCTAAATTTACCAACAGTCAACTGTTCCATTTCTAAATATGGAACTACTTAAGTCATTTTTACTGCCTCTGTTACATTATCTGAAGTCATAGGAAAATGTTAGCGAACTACAAGGTCATTTATAGAGCCTTCTGCTGCCATCTGTTGGACCAAATGTGAATAAGTAAATGCTGAAGATTAATGCTTAAGTCTTATAGCAAAGAATCCTGGCGTTAAAAATATATTGGAATTTAAATTCCCTCAGTTGATCATACATCTGATAACAACTAACAACTCTCTATCTAGGCAAATGCTAGCATAATATTTTTGATCATGCAAATTCTTCTTCAACAAAGAACAAAAGATGGATTGTGAGATGTTCATACTGCAGTGTATGTCCTTGATCTTTTCACTATCAAATGGCCAACTGTAATAACCCTTCTTTTTCTTCACAAGCATTCAACAATTTCTTTAAACCTTTTTTTCCAAATGGTCTTTACTTAAAATATTGAATCACTTCTAATAAATTACATCTCTGGACATTTTTAACTGACAATTGCAAACAAATCTTTTCAGCATTGCCTTTAACTGTCACTATTCCCTTGTTTTGTTTCTATCTTTCACATATTCTATTGTTCTTAGCACACCTTAGCACACCTTAGCACTATTTGCTGCTTCTTTTCTTTGTGATTCATTTGTTTGCTTGGTTTTATTTTGCAGTATTTGCACTTGCCCTGTTTTAATTTATTCTCTTGTTTCATCACTTTTATTGTAAAGCTCTTTGAGCTACAGCCCCTGTATGAATGGTGCTATCTAAATAAAGTGTATTATTACTAATATTACTATTGCAACAAATGGAAATACGGTAATGCTTGACGCCAATGGCTCTGTTCCTAAGATGCTCCCTGGATTAGCCGGGCAGCATGCTCGGGCAGCATGCAGGAACCCCAAATGGGTATACAACAGTGGGCCCAAAGCAAGATACCATTGTTAACCTTTGAGCCATGTTAGGACTCTGACTAGAAAGGTGGAGGCTGGGGTGGTGGAAGCAGAGCTCTGCCAGCAGCAGTGGTGAGTGCGGCAGCACTGGTGTAGCAGGGATCAGTGAGGAGGGAGTCACATTTAAAGGACCGCCTTGTTGTGAGAATGGGCTGTGGTTGGCGTGTGACTGATTAGAAACGATGATGTAATCAGCTGACAGCCTGTCAGCTGATTACAGCTGGAGCATTTGACTTTGTGTCCTGCATATTGGTGCCAAAACTTGTGCCTGAACCAATATGCACAAATCAAAGGTCGAGGACATTAAAGAACAGCTTTTTGTTTTATTGCTAAGGCAAATTTGAACTTAACATATAATTACTGTTTTAAACTGTTGAGTTTAATGTGTACTTAAATATATACATAATTATAAAACCAAAACCTATCTACAATCATTTAGCTATCACTGGAAATTGTCTTAATGGCACAGATTTTATGCACATGAAGTAAACAAATCTTGTTTTCACATCACTTTCATTTTTGGAGATGCCACAGTGGAAATAAAATGCAGCCCCTTGTCCACAGATTTGGTCACAGAGCCCTGTGGAACTCCTCCACCTTCTATTCTGTCAAACTAGCCCTCTTTGCCACTGTTGTAGCTGGAGAGCCCAAAACATAGACATAAATAATGTTAAAGACTATCAATTCATCATTTGTTAATGATGTTATAAATATAAATAGTATACAAGTGTAACGCTGTCTTCTTGTAGCGTTAACTATTGCGAATCAGTATCATCACGGGACGAGGGTAAAGAATAGCACGGGGCAACTTCTTTGGTCTCATTGGGTGTCTCTTTATTTTAGCCG
>JAVQJF010016325.1:0-53769 GCA_036023855.1 Gadopsis marmoratus | reverse complement strand
AGCAAACAGAGCTCCAGGAAATGGTGGCCTGATAATCAGGAGGTGCCAATTAGGACTGGACCAACTGCCTGTCAACTCGAGGGGGAGATTGGGAATGTTTAAATGATTATTTGGAAATATATGTTGTTTGGGATGGCACTTTTGATTTCATTTTGCTATAATTATTAAAGGTTTGTTTAAGTTAAAGGCTGGCCAGATTGTTAAGTGTGTTTAAGTTAATTAGTGTTAATTGTTTAGTGAACTCCCCCTGTGCGTCCACTGGACTGATCAACCAGTGTATATATGTTCCCTTGTGCTCTTTGTTTGGTGAGGTTGGTTTTGGTCAGTTGTTTGGTTCTGTTTAGTTGACCCAAAGTTATTGTTTATTTTTTGTAAATTGTTTAAATCATCTTTTTGGGATAAATAAAAACAAATTTTTGCTAAACTACACCTTGTGTCCTCATGCCAAACTACTCGGTCACTCAAAATTACAAAGGAGTTAAAACTTGATGTCTCACCCAATTGGCTGAATTTTGGACCTTTTTGGAAATGTCTGATAGTTCCTGATGCTGTATGTTTGTGTGTGACTGGCTATTTCTGTTTTGTGTGTTACCTCTGCACTTATTTCTTCTGCTGTACGCAGGTCTAATGTTCGCAAGTTTTGAGCGTTTTTTATGTTTCTGTTTTAAATTTAGGCATGATAGCCTTCCAAATAAATTTATTCTTTTACCTGAAGTCTTTTCGGTTATAGAAGTCCCATGCAGAGGCGTGGCACACCACCTTGCGTCCGTCAGACGGCTTCTCCAGCATGGATTTGTCCCAGAACTCTTTTGGCATTGGCGTCAGACCCAGTGTGGTAAAAAATTTGTTGGATTCCTCGAACATTCTTTTGGCATTCCAGCCCTGAACAGAAAAAAGAAGAGTGACCGTTAAGATGTGGATGCATGTGTGAGTATATACAGCACTGGAAAAAAAGTTCATTTGACTCAAACACATACCTATAAATACTAAAACCAGAGAACTGATCATTTTGCAGTGGTCTCTTAATTTTTTCCAGAGCTGTATAAACAGTTTTGCAGGCAATGAGATATTCAGCATTTGGAATTGCAGCTACATTTCGAAAAAATTGATGACTGCAGTAAGTGTAAACAAATTATGGTTCTAAATGGTAACATATGGTTTCCCCTTGAAAACATGTGTATAGTATATTGATGTATTAAGTACACTTCATGTCAATTATGGGTGACTGCTGCCTATATTCAGTGCCATTAATATTCTCAGTATTAATCCTCATTCTGCTTGATCCTCCACTTTGGATTGAATCCAAGTCTTATTTACACTGAAACAAACTGATCCTTGACCTCTAAAGCTGCTTGTAAGTGTGTGTTCTTTGTTCCTGTCCCTTGTGCATTCATGTGTGCAGCGGTGATCTTTCTGCAACAGCTGGTTCATGTGTTCATTCACCTGTGCCACCATAGCTGGAGTGGCATCAACCTGCGTGGCATGTGGGTAGGGCATGGCCAAATCCATTATGCCAGACCATGTCTGCGCCCACATGTTGCCTGAAAGGACACAAGACAGCGTTCATAAATTACACATATTTAAAACGTTATGGGGGGAAGTCATCCTCTAGGTCTGAGTCAGTCCAAACCCTAACCGTGTGGAACTGTCACACACAATCTCATGCTTGACGCTTCTGAAAGCAAATTCGATCCCACCTAAATGCGAGTGCATCTTCAGCCAACAACAGAATATCATTGGGGTATGCTTCCACATAAAAGGCGAGTTTGGGTTGGAGTGTTAGAATTCTTTAAATTCCATAGAGAAATACTGACTGAAGAGTGGTTTTGGCCTGTGACCTTAGCCTCAACTCATGAAAGCCTAGTATAATCAAAACAAGATTTCTGAAGGCAGTGCAAAGCCCCAAATATTGTACTTACACGCAGTGTAACTTTATGAAACCAGTCCCAAAAGTTCCCTCTTGTTACTCACCCAGCAAATGAGCAGGAATGGGTCCCTTCAGGTTGATGTACTTGGAGCCGTACTTTTTGTACAGAGCCCTGCGAACATAGGCGTGCACATTCAGATAGAGTGGCTCCAGCTCCTTCCACAGAGTCTCCAGGTCTTTCTCGAAGGTAGGGGTTTCATACAGGGAGCGCCAGAAAGCCCCGTTGTCAGAGTGACCTACAGGCAGTACCAGGGATAAAAACATTCATCATTGAGTATTTTCTAAGCCTGTAAGTAGGCAATCCAGACTAAGTTTCATGTTTAACGTCACATTCTTCTCATCTAACTCTCGGTAAGGAGCCAAATATGCCAAAATGTCGACTCTATATAACCAAGACAATCAAAATCAGCCACTTGCAATTGTAAAAAGTACTCATGGAATTGTGTCAAATTGCGACTCCACCAATTTAAAATGACCAATCAGATTACCTTTGGCTTCAGAGCAGCCCTCACTCTGAAAAATGAAATTCTCACACTGCCCTCTCCTGATCTCCGGGGGCTTTCTTGCATTTTTCAAGCAAAGCAAGCAATCAGGGAGATTCTCAAGGTGGATGTAAAATTACTCGTTAAGGTCATACCATTGAGTGTGGCAGCTTTGTTGGCCAGTTCGACATATCTCTCGTAATCCTTGCGAAGTACTTTGCCAGCAACATCTCTCCATCCCTTCCAGGCGAACAACAATTCGTCATAATCCCTGGACTCTGCCATGATCTTCTGGAGATCTGAAACACAGCACGTTCTTTTATTACACTACTGCATGCTGTACAATGCAGCAGAGTATTCATGATTTCGCTTTATCTTGTGAAACACTTACAGGTACATTGATTCACCTACTACAGTTGACATTATTTCATAGTAGGTAAATGTGATTACATGTTTCAATTACCAATAATTAATTTGCCATTGACTATCTGGTAATTATTGAGCAATAACTGCACAGTTTGCTCATATGGTTCATTTGCTCCATTATTTATGTGATCTATATTTTTTGGAGTCAGGCTCTTCATATCAGGATTGGTATATATGCCATAGTCTTACCTGGATCCAGCGGATGGCACGTCCCATTTTCTCTGCAGACCTCAGCCACACTGTACTTGGTCTCCATGTTGGACAGGAGGGTGTTGTACTGGAAAAGTAAAGGCAAAACATTAGATCCCACCAGCAATTATATGTTTTTTATGTGGTAAATCTTTCTAAAATGTGCTCAGGTGGAGGGGAAAGAAAACATGTAAGAGAAACAAAAAGGGAAAGTGAGAATCACTGAACATTGTGTTTAAATTACATTTTGACAATGGCTACAGTTGCGACTTGCTATTTTGAGCGTACCAGCCTGCATTTGGCCGATACGTGTTTTCCTTTCACTACAACAAATTCAAATTCATGGCTCTTGCTAAGTTGCTCCCCCCAAGTTGGAAAGCAGGTTTAATAATAAACCCAAAGGATTTGTCCATCTTGTGTCTACAGTGTATTTGTAACTTTTTTTAAATGGGGCCTTCTCAAGGTAACATTTTTTTCTATCAGAACAATCAGAGAACAGCAGCCAAAGTTGAAGGCAAAGAAGGAGCTTTAGTCAAAATATAAATGAGAAAAATACACTTGATAGCATTAACGATCTAGCAAAGTCTGCAGGCTAAGGTTAGCAAATTGAATTCGCTTCACTAGACAGTCTCTATGGTTTAAACTTTGCATTAAATCTTTCTTAAATCATTCTCTCTTGTAGATGCTTTCTGAGCAACATCATTGTGAGATGCCTGCAGCATGAAGGAATTACCTCTCTTTCAGCTCAGGTTACATAAAGAGCTATTTGCCTGTAATGATCTGGTCAGAGCTCTGGATTTTAATAAGGTGCTGAATGGTTTTGCACAGAGACCGGTTGGGGGGGGGGCTGTTTTAAGTTAGTTCACAGTTACTGTGTGTTAGTGGCTATGTAATGAAAAGTGAAAACGTTTGTCAGGCTCTATGATCTATACTTTGGTGACAAGTTTGACATGTGTTTAGTTCCAGTGTGCTTTCAGCTGATAGAGGTGGCAGACTGAGAACATTGATGGAAAATGCATCATGCTGTTATGCTTAAGATTGTTCAGAGAATGAACATCACAAACCCTGCAGTCTCTCCCCTGCAGCTTATAAATCATTCTTATCATACGAGTGAAGTTTTGCCTGTATACACTGCAGGTGTGAGTTTATCACATAAGACATCTGGCAAACATCCACTGTCAATCGCATGAATGATAATGTTACTAGTGCTACTAACCCGTGCTGCCTGTTAATGGTCTGGGACATACACTTCATTTTTCACTAGAGCCGACATTTATCAGCGTTAGCATTTGTCAGCCAAATTTTCCTCTAATGAACAATTTTACTGGTGTGTTTTCTGCATCCATGTTGCATGCGCGTTGACAATTGTTTGTTACGGGAAACATATAGCGGTTTTCTGTATCTGGTCTTCTGCCTATTATTGTCTATAAAAAACAACTGAGGTTTTCCCCACTGTGATTCAACTCAGCCAGTAAAGCAACTTCTGCCTCCGCACCTCTTCCAGTTGTGCCGAGGGCAGTGCGGCCCTCTCTATGTCGCTGAGTTTTTTGATGATGCGTTTGACTGAGCCGTCCTGGAAGTCAGTGGTGTCGTACTGACGGGCCTTCTGTCCGTACTTCAGGGTGTGGGCTGACATCTCCAGGTTCTTCTCAAGCTAGAGAGGAATAATGAATACTCTTTAATCTTTCTATTTTTACATTATGTAACACTGAAAGCAGGGTGGATTGATGGATGAAGGTTAAAATTTAGGTAATTAGGTTGATAGCAACATACATACATTGGTTGATTAGTGACACTGATTCAATCAATTATTGATTCATTGACACATTTTTGATTAAGCAATCATTTTATTGATTCGTGACTTAATGTACAAAATCAACATGACATGCAACAGCATCAAATTTGATTGATGACATGATGCTTGAACAATGTTTAGGTGATCTCAGTGGAGTCGGTCAGTCAGAGGGTCTCACCATTGCCTTCTTATTGGCTTCGTTGATGTCGGTGTTGTACTTCCAGGAAGCCTCGGTGTAGGCATTCCACACCACCTCAGCTGTGCTGTTGTACTCGTCCAGAAATTTCTTTGCATCCAGCTCATCTGTATTCTTGTCTAAACAAGGAGAAGGACAAGTCAGCTGAAATGCAGCACTGTAAATAAAGACCCATGTAATTAGGTCTGAAAAATATACTGTCACATTTCAGCAGAATTACGACTGGATTACATTATACGATTACAATGTGTGAGTACTACAGGCTTTTAATTTCTTGAGGCGTTTGCTTCAAATGGAAAAGACTGTTTGTGTGCATGCAGAGAAAATCTTAGAACCAAGGCACAAGAAACAGTTTGCGCCACATGAAATCCTTCCTGCACAGCCACCATTTCTTTGTTACATTTTAGAGAACAAAAACTATAATCTTTAGCCCACCTTCGCTTTCTGACATTTATTTAGAATACAGCTGTAGCTCTTACATTGTATTGTTTCCTTTCTTACCAATATCCTCAGGGTACCCTTCAGGGATGGGTGGGACCCAGTTAAAGTCAGGCCATCCCAAGGTCTCATTCACATTTTGCTTTTCCAGCCACTTAATAATGGGGTCAAAGTACTTCATCAGTGAGTTGGCATCCAACTTGTTGGTGCCTATAGCCTCCTGGAGCACCTCAGTCCAAGGTTTGGAGGAGCCAGCCTGAAGAATTGTCCTGGAGGAGGTAGAATGAAATTGTATTATCTCCACTGCTTCCACAAAGCATTGTGCATACATGCTCTGTGTAATGCCTAGTTAATGCACTTACTTTAAAATGGCCCCTGCTTCTGCAGAGCGATAGATGTCACATGTGTGCAAGGGACCTGTGTGTTTGGCTGCCTCACACAGTTTTTCATGAAGCTGGAACTGCAGGATGAAGCTAACAAAATATCTGCAGGAGAAAGAATTTCTTTTGTCAATTCTTCAATGCATTACATTTATTCTACACGAACATGTCATTACATTTTTTAAAAGAAAGACAGACAACACAAGAAAAAGTTATACAAAACCTTTAAAAGCAGGGGACGTCATAAACAACCGATTAAAGGTTCCTAGAACTAAGTAGATGAAATGAGACTAATAAAAATCTTCCATACATCATTTACACAAAACTACAAATTACCCCTAAGTTTAGATGATAAGAATAGTGTTAGCGTGTGTTTCACTACACAAAATGTGTTTGTCTGTTTAAATAAGTATGTGCTAACCGTCATTCCTCACATTGTTTAAGAAATTAGCTGGGGTCAGAAGCTTTTCATATGGAGGCTCCTGCAGCTGCAACAAGCTTCCTGCTATTGCAGGATTATTATATTGTTTAAAACCACACTCGAGTGCCAGTAATTCAGTCCAGCTTACAGCACACAATACATTAATTCCCAGCGCACCAGCCATTCTAGCATGTTCACTCACATTACCATACTCGCATATTTCCCTGGTACCCTCATGTGTACTGTATGTGCAGGCAAGTACACACACACTTATTATGATTGTGCACCAAAAAGGCACGGGCCCCATTTTATGTAATATGCTAATTATGGTTTTTGAAGCTGTTATTGTTGGTGTTCTTTGAGTAAAATGTTAAGCTTCAGACAGCCAGGGGAATACATGTCATGAAAATATCCATAGCCCAAGAGTCTTTGTCTCTACTGTGTGTAAAATATTACATAGTGGTGGGACTGGAATAGGGATGCTACCTGATGTATGGCGTGTTTCCAGGGATGTGGTATTTTGCTCCAGGATCAAAGTGCTCCTCTGTGCGCCTGGTGGGTGGGCAGATGCCTTGATATTTTGTCCTTGAAAATCAAAGAAGAGGTAGCTGGATTTAGAACACACTGGCATGGGACTGCATAACTAAGACATGACCTCTGGAAAGATATACAGCCTACAATGATCGCTTTATTTTCTTATTTGTTATGATTTATGTATCCATTAAGTGCATGTGGGCTCTTTATCCAGCAACACCTCACTTCACACAAACACACGCAGTGCCAGCCAGTACAGCCACAGTCTTCTACTGTTACTATAGAGCTGCTCGACTTAATATGTTGGGGCAGGGTTTTTTGCTCAGTCACTGAATGTTAAGTTAAAGCAGCTATAACCATTGTTAGATTTTTTTATAACATGACTCCAAATTAATGCTAATGCTAATAACTGTGTTGCTAACAAGTTCATTAACTTCAAAGGTAATATGTGAATATTGTGTTCACAACTTGTTTCTACTGCCCCCAAACCCCCCCCCCCCCCCCCAAAAAAGTAATTTGCCTGACATTTTCTGAACATTCTAACAAAGGAAAACAGCCAGCTGGTTAGGTTAGTGGAAAAAAGCCAGGCCAGCTGTTTCCCCCTGTTTCCAGTCTTTGCATTATGCTACGCTAACCAACTGCTAACTGTAGCTTCATGTTTACTATACAGACATGTATTCAGAGTGGAATCTATTTTCTCATGCAACTCTCAGCAAGAAAGTGAATCATCGTATTTCTCAAAAATGTCAAACTATTCTTTTACTGTGAAACATCTTGTAAGTATTTTAAGCTTGTGTATAAAAGTCTACCTGAGGTACCACCAGTCAGAGTTGTACCGATCTGGAGGTGTGTGTCCACTGAACACACCCCATCTCCACTGGTCAATGAGGTAGCCAAAGGGAAGGAAGGCTATTTTCTCCAGAGCCATCTTCAACAGGTAGTTGGTATCGGTTTCTGGAGAAACGCAACGCAGAATTTAATTTTTTAAACATCTGATGATGATGAATATTTAAGAATTCATCTAATTACCTAATGTTGGCAATGCATTCACATTTGTTTTGTGGGAGGGAATTTCAGTAGCTTGAATTTTTTTATTTCTATTTTAGGCTCTTTACCAATGTCAGAGGTCACCGTTTCCAGCAGGTTAATAGTGTGCAGATGTTTCGGTGTGGAAACAGAGAGAGACAAAACATCGCCAAGAGCCTCGTGAAAACCGGGGTTGGCTCCACGACGGTATCCCACAGGCTGGTCCATGTACTGCAGGTAATACTGGACATGGCCCATCTCATGGTGTACAGTGAAGAGCTGCTCCATCGTTACTGTGGTGCACTGCTTGATCCTAAAGAAGATGAAGCAGTGACAGTGCAGTCCATAAGTATTAGGACTGTTTTGTGTTGAATCTGTACATATTATACATCATATTATACATAATCTATACATTTGAAACTATGACATTAAAGTTCTGACTTTCAGATTTAATTTAGAGGCATTTACATCCACATCCAATTTAGGTTTTAAACCCCCACTAGAGAAACAAGGGCTATGTGTCCCACACCGTTGGACCCATGCTTTGTATATGACAATCTACAAACACCCATAAAGCTGAAAGTCTGTTAAAGTGCTGGAACAGAGCCAAAAAAATTTAAAATATATCTTTCATGTGTTTTCTGCTTGTAAGTTAGCAATGAATTAAGTGTGACTATTGCCACTCATTGGAATTAATTTTACCTGAAATCTTTGCGGTTGTAAAAGTCCCAGGCAGACGCGTGACACACCACCTCTCGACCATCAGGCTTCACCAGCATGGATCCATCCCAGAACTCCTCAGGCATCTTCTCTAAACCCAGAGATGTGAAGAATTCTTCGGCCACGCTAAACATGTGTGTGGCATTATAGCCCTGTGAAGAGGAAACAATCACACAAGTCACAGTTGTGCTCAGTGCTATCTGACAAAACAATAATCACCTAAAAATAGAGAAATAGTTGAATTTATGAGATTTGTGACGGCATTTTTCCACTGGTGAGGTCACTGTCTGCAAGACCCACAGAGGTTTTTTTTTTTTTTTACAATCCATTCGAGTGGCACAAAATCTTTCTCCCCATACGTACTTGTTTGACCATTTCATCAGTCACATCCATGTTGGGCTTGTCAGGAAATGGGATCATCATGCCATAAATATTGTTCCAGGTCTGGGCCCACATATTTCCTGAGGGTGAGGAAGAAAACAAACTTTAGCAACAATTCTAACTTGTTAGGGAATACTCCGCTCAGAGGCGCTGCAGAAAATGCCTCACGCACTGTAACGAGATAAGCAAACAAAATTACTTTCCATAGTGTGTCTGTATCTTAATGCTCTGAGCTTGTTTTGTGCCTGGCATGTATGAATAAAGTAATTAAATAATGACTGTTTATACGCACAGTCTTGGAGTCTGGTGGGGAGTGGGAGTTTAATATATTAATGGAATATTGCTCCAGTAATAGATTAAAAATTTCACAGTATCAAAATTGCATATTACAAGTGGAATTAGTAATTGTAGCATAGTAAACATTACAAAAGTGCATTCTGTTCACCGAGCATTTCAGCTACTTTCAATCTTTAAACCAAGAGTTATTACCAGCTACTGAATAGTTATTGCCACTGTCACTAGTGTAGTGTATGGTGTATTTTAGCAACATAATAATGTTCTGTTGTACCTAGCAGGTGGGCAGGGATGGGTCCTTTAAGGTTGATGTACTTGGGACCATACTGGTTGTATAGCTGGCGGCGCACAAAGGCATGCAGGTTCTGGTAGAGGGGTTCAATGGTCCTGTAGAGTTTTTCTATATCCTGCTCAAAGTACTGAGACTCATACCAAGAGCGCCAGTCGTCTCCAGTGTCCACAAATCCTAAACACGACAAAATGTTGATGTTTATTCTCTCCGTTTCTCCCTCTATTGGTCATTTCTACTCCATTTACTCTCCTTTCCTGATTTCGCTCCTTCTCCATTAAGTCTCATTACATTAATGACTTTTTTGTAGCATTATGATCCTTGTGCCCTCCATGTCAAACGTCAAGGGGAAATTCTTACCATCAGCTCGAGAGGCTTTGTTGCTGAGCTCCACAAATCTGGGGTAGTACTGCCTGAGAGGTACACCTGATGCATTGTGCCAGGCCTCCCAGACGTACAGCAGCCTCTTGTAGCTCCTGGAGTTGGCCATGATATCTTTGAGTTCTGCAAAATGAAAAAAGTTCAGCACACCCTCAATCATAAAAAGACAGATGGAACATAATGTGAGGCTGACCACATCTGGTGCACAAACAGAAAATATAGCACAGAAGCTGTACGTTTTTCCTAAAACAATAAAGATGTATTGGTGTTCAGATGACTTTAGAGGCTCTCTCAGCAGGAAAAGGCCAGAACAGGCACATTATGCAAGAGATTAGCTTTGAGTTATGACTACTCCATGATATACTGAGCGCCATGTAAAACAACATTTATCTTCAAAATGCCAGAAAGAGGAAATGAAGGTGAAGAAAAGAAGAAAGTTGAATACCACAGGAGATGGGCGAAATGGTGGAGAAGATGACAGCCTATTTGTTATTATAATGAAGGGATGAAGCACATAGTTTGATTAACCCCGTTCCACCTCAGGTTGTTTACAAGAATAAGAAGCCAATAATCATTATGTTAACTGCACCTTAACAGCAGTAAATTAGGTCATTTATGTTTACAAGTAGAAATCATTGTTTTTGCTCTCTTGACGTATTGTGTGTTTTGGCAAGGATTTCTCACAATTATTACTACTTTTGGCAGTTGTTGCTGACAAAACACAGAGCCATTGTTCACAATGCGTGCCGGCAGTGTTAAAAGCTACTGACGTGCTTTTTCTATAGCTTTTTACTCAACACTTCCTTTGGAGAGCTCTCTGAAGTGATATGCCCATCCTGTTACTTAACCACTTTGTTTTCTTTCTAGACTTCCCCTCCATATTGTTGCTTGTTTCTTATTCCTAGGCATTTCTCTGTTCATGTTTCTTTCAAATAACTCCAAAACAGCTGTATCATACTTCGTTGCTTATATTTTCAGCATCAAACTGAGCCTTTCTTCTATATTTACTCACCAGGTTCCAGGTTCCAGCTTATGTTTGGCTGTGGATGCACCTTGGCTGTTGAATAAATATTGTCCATGACGCTGAGAATCGTGTTGTACTGGAGACAAGACAAAGATATTTTGAAGTCAGTCTTGGATGTTCAAAAGTGGCCAGCACTGATATAGTTTAAAAAAAGGAAAAGATGATTACAGGGAATCGCAGCAAATTTCCCCGTTGTAAAATGTGAAACTAAATCAAACCTCCTCTCTTTCTATCTGAGGTAAGTTGGCAACTCCCAGTATCATGATCTTCTCCATCAGTTTCTTGTCTTTAGGGTCGGGGAAAGAGTTGAGAATGTCAGGAGAGAAGACCGTCTTGGCCTTTGACCCCCATGCTGCAGAGAAGGCCTGCTCATCAAGGGCTGCATTTACCTAAAGACGAGAGGAGGACAAAGTGAACAACAATATATTGAATCGCTTCGTTTCTGCAATTACTCAGAAACAACCATCTAACATGCACAGACCTGCCAAGAGGTGGTAATGAATATTTAGCATATGTCATTGTAGTGCGTTTTTACAACGAAGCAAAGTCCACAGTGAATAGATGAAGAATGCAAATTTCCTGTGTAGTCAGTTATTATATTGCAATATTGATGTGTGTCTTGAGTAGAAGGTGGGCAGCAGTGAGAGCACTGGGACATGGTGGACACCTTTAAGTTGGTGTGGGAGGAACCACCAACAGGCCAGTGTGGCCAAGATGAAGGACGAACTGATGGTGGGCATGAAGAGAACCAAGTTGCTGATTCAGGGGTGGAGTTGACTCTACTTTTTGAGGAAGATCAGTTTCTTTGATATTACATCAACACCATGACATCAAGAGCATAAAGCATACAGACCTCATCAATAAAGTGCTATGCCTGCCTATTGGGAGCAAGGACAGTAAAATAACCCTAATTCAAGGATAGTTTTTTTAATAACGCCTTTGCCGCTCAAATACACGTTCTCATACATGGCCTCAATGAATCTCAATAGTATTTCTATATGGCAATCTGGAAGGTCATGGACATACTATACTGTTTATTAAAAATTATCCATAAACTGTGTCTCACCTTTGACATTTTATTTGCCTGAGGAAAAGAAATGATGTTTTATTGTGTTGCAAGCCTATAATTTCAGTTAGCGCTCACAGCTCACTAGTTGAGCACACAACCTGATAAAATGGACAGAACAGTAGCTCATTCCAGTGATGTTTTTATTAAAACCTTTCTTATCCGTCTCCCAGCCTGCACTACAATAACAGGCTGCAGGAGGGAAAACTGGTGACAGTGAGTTTAAGTATTTAATCTGACTAAGTGCTCTTCCTCTCAATCTCTGACTTTTTCTTAGTCATATTTTCCAGCATGCCTACACCCATGCATCTGTCCAGATAATCATATTCTCAGCCAAAGAAACACAGTAAAGATGAGTTTGAAATGCCTTTTATTTGCTGATTTTCTTTCCCTCGAGATATTTCAGTTAGTTATACAAGCTGCTTTGCGTGTTGTAATTTGTAAAGAGGCAAAGTGTTAATCTTCGTACTAATTTACCCTTTGAACATATGCGTCCTGTGTACAAAGGATAACTGGACTTGAATCCAACACTACTGAGATACCACATTCTCTAGGATTATTAGCTTTTAAGGTAAATACATTAAGGTTATTTTTGAATTAAATAGTTATTTCAAAATATTTGTATCTGAAGTAGTTTAAATTTTGCTTAAATTTGGCTTGGTTGACAGAAGGTTTCCAGAATGGATTTATAGTATTACAAAAGTCACATGAAAAAGCTGGCAGTGTGCAGTGAGATGAATGACTGAGCCTCAGGTCTGATTGTGAAACTTCAAGGCAGCTGGTATTTCATTCTTGGGTTCAAAGGACATCGGTCATTGATATCTGCTCTCATCAGTTTTTATTTCAGCCTGATTAGAGGCCTGTGAACTGATCCTCATTCTGTTTGATCCCCTTCACGTCTAACCTGAGCCTCATTTGCACAGAGACCAAATCACCCTCACCTCTGAAGCTGCATGGGCTGAGGAGGACACGTAGCTGTGCACGTGTGTCGTTTGCATGTTGTTTAGCGTGCGTGAGCCGGGTGTAATTTTAATCTGCCAGTTTGTCATAATTTGAATGTAATATGGAATTACAGTGCAGCAGAAGTAGATTCTGTCAGGCTGCCAGATCAGATGGGGCTCAGTGCTCTGATCCACTTTGATCCCATCTTTGCACCGTCCAGAAAATAGAACGTGCTCGTACAAGGCAACTACGAGCCTGCTCATCTTTCACCTTACATCCCAGTCACATTTTGGAGAGCACATTCTGCAGCCTGACCTGGTTGACACTGGTGCAGTGGGGGCGACATCTACACCTGTTCAATGTGTGAGGAGATCAGCGTCCAAGTCCTGAATAGTGTACGGAAATCCTGTTGCGACAGCTGTCCAAGCACACACAGCAAAAAAACTCAGAGGCTTTGCCACGTGTGTGTCTGTTGAGTTTGCATACGAGTAAGCCTGTATTGTTCGCACACACTATGAATATGATTGTGTTGACTCTTTTGCCTGAAGGCCACTCAATACTCTTTCACACCTCTACAGTTTCATTGGCTCCTGTACTTTTCTCCTGCTTTATTGCCGTATCCTCTCCCTCGTCTTCAGTGTTTGTGCAATGTTTCTCAGTCACATGGCGAGATGAAACTGTGAAACCATCTGCTATTAATGTAATGTCTCATAGCTTGCCTCTAAAAAGCCCCATTTTGAAGTTCCTGCATTTTATCAGCTGTAGATGTTGGATATTGCCACGTTGAACCATAAAGACTATTAATGTGTGTTACACCACATGCTGTAGCAGGTGCGTCCATCTGGAAAAACTGTATCAAGCAGAACATATAAAACAGACCATTAATCAAATAAACATCCAACAAAATGGCATGCAAGAACCCCTAGAAATTCATTCAAAACTTGAAGACGTTCGCACCGCAGGCATTCTGATCTGTTTTATATATCCAGTAACACACAAGCTGAGTTGGCTGCGTTGGGAGGAAACTGAGCCTGTAATTCTGGAGAGAGATGAATAGGGGTGATCTCCAAGTCAAGCAGGGCTCAGCTCCACAGAAACCCTTCACCATGCATGCATGTGCTGGAAAGAACTGATCTAAGCCAATTTCATACCAGCTTTAGAGAAAGGTTCAGCTAACATGTCACCCTCTAAGCTCAAGACTCCAGGAGTTGTCCTACCTGAAGCTTGGAGTTGTGGTCCGTTATGTTGGTATTGTAGTTCCAGCTGGCAGAGACGCTGAAGAATAACACCTCCTCAGCAGTGCTGTTGTAGTCGCTGAGGAACCTCAATGCATCACCCACGTTGTTTGCATATTCCCTTGGCAGCCAGCTTTCGGGCAGAGCCTCAGAGAGCCCCAAGACTGGCAGCAGCAGAACTGTCCACACAAGCCTGTCCACACCAGTGCCCATGGCTAGCCTCCACCAACGAAAGTGGAAGAGTGGAAGAGAAAAACTGTAAAGTGGAAGAGTTGGGAGCTAAAAATACACTCACAATGAAGTGCGAGTACACCTTTCTCCTGAAGCTTTTGTCTCGTCCACCTTCTTAGCTTCCCAGCCTGCCTGCTGGTAAAATGCACAACTGCCAAAGCGAGCTTCTTTTTAAGTGCCAGTTTAACCCAGCCCACACTTCTCTGCAGCCTTGCCTCTTACCACTTTACAGCACAGGACATATTTCCCCCCAGTTCCCTTCCTTAATATCTTTTCTCCCTCCCTTCTTTTACTACTTAACAGCCTGGCAGGATTCAGATGGCTGGCATTATCCTTGATCACATCCAAGTTTCTATAACTGTATAAGAAATTAGATCAAATATGACACACCAGGGCTATGTGCCCGCCTGCCTGCAGAGTGGCAGATCCTCAATAACCAGCACAGGAGTGTCTGGGAGGGACTCCACATACTTTGCTCTCAGTTCCCTCCTTCAGCTTAGTGACAGAGGGAGGGAGTTATGAAGGCAGGGGAAATGCAAGAGAGAGGGGATAGGGGAATAAAACAGGAGGGGGGTTACAGGATTGAAGGCTGAGGAGAGAAAAGGCTGTAAGAGATTAGCAGAAAAAGTGAGAGGCACAAAACGCTGAAAGGGGCCCACCTTGGCTTGTATCTTTTATACAGTGCGTTTTGTAAAGCAAAGCTTCCGTCTCTCATCAGAGGAAAGAAAATGTATATTAAATTACAATTACAAACAGTGTATTTTCACTTAACTGATTCTTACACAAAATTTAAAAAAGTACTCCCACTAGTGATCAAAAGCCTGCAAGAACATCCCACAAAACATTTGATCGTTCATTAAAAAAAAAAAAAGAAAAAAGACCTAAAGAGGTTCACAGATGCATTTTCAATCCATCACATGCTTGGCAGCTTTCTAGTGAAAATGAAAGTGTATAGTCCCACTGTACTGTAGCATGTGATAAGCTGTTTTTCATTGGCTGTTGCACAGCAACTGTCAGTGCAAATAGTGCGGTTTATATCAGTCACTGAGTGACAGTGTATTGCACATTCAGAGTAGTGCTAAAATATTCATTATAGTAAGGGGAAACTATTCCACTGAGCTCTTTATTTCCTCCACTTGAGGGAATAAGAAACATTTGTGCACTTTTCTGCCACATTTACTAAGTAAACAAACCAAATTCACTGAATCCTCTCGGAATCCTCAGAGAGCAGTTTGAACGAGGATATAGTACACAGAACAGTCAGTGCAGATTTCATCAAGGAATATTAAATCCTATTCTGTACATTGTGGGCTATTTAGAAAGTACATTGTAGAGCATTTAGAGCAAAACTGAAAAGGATGTTTTTGGCATACCTAAAGCTGCATTCTCGTGCTTTGAGGTAGTAAAAACAACAGTGATCAATGATTATGAAATCAAATCTAATTATTTTATTCTATTTATGGTCTTTTTCATTCATTATCCATACCGCTTATCCAGAAGGGTCGCGGGGGGGGGGGGCTGGAGCCAATCCCAGATCATTGGGCGAGAGGCGGTGGAACACCCTGGACTGGTCGCCAGTCAAACACAGGGCAGACAAACATTCATGGTTTCTCTTCTATATTTAAAAGAAAGCAAACATACAAATCAAATTCTTGTTCCTTGAAATACAGAAATCGGTTAATCACTCTGATCAATACAATAATAAATCCCAACTTTAACATAATTATGTCAGAATAAACTAAAACAGCTCAACTGTATAGCTTTGCAATGACAAATTAACATTACTTGGAAAATAAAATGGCATAAACTACTCACTCAACCAACCAACTCAAAAACAAAGCACAGAAGATGGAGGCAACCAGCTCACATGCAGTGCAAACAAAGAATGAGCTCAGGACACTCAATGCACCTGTGTCAGCTGCCTAATAGGGGAGAGGGCTCCTGTGAAGCCTCCCCTTCCAACACTATATGTGTCATTCATTATAACACATTGTATTCAGTCAGAGAGAGTGAGTTTATTCCCAGTCCAGCACAAACAAAATGGTGTTCTTGATTTTACAGTATACAAATACCATTAAATGCTTAATTGGTGTCCTGTCACATTTATCCTGTAATCCCTTTTCAGGCTTTATGCGTCTGTTTCTAACAATCAGCTGATCATCCACCTGGTTCTGATTTGGGACTTTGAGAGATGAGTGGAATTGTTTACACAAAAATTAAAAAGAAACCATTGTGACTACCTGGAAAATATGTGCCTGTTTGTTTTTTTTTTCCTTCTTAGCTATTTTTGTAATGTTGCAATATTTTCCTCACATGATACAATATTATATGTTTCTGAGAAAATGTTGTGATAGAAAATGCAAATGTTATTCATATTAGAAGACCACCCGTGTCCTTCAAACTGTGTTGAGTCTGGAAACACTGACAGCTAAGAGGGAATTTGAAGATTTTTGAGCACTGTAACAAAACAGAGAGTGTCTTTAAGTTACTCAGTGAGGCCACTCAGAATGAAGCAGTGGTTGAATAAACCCATCAAACATGACAATGTTCAAATGACTGAACTTGTGTTGCACATGGTGGGGATCATTCTTAATGACTTAAATAGCAGACTTAAATGTATTCTTAAGAGTTTGTTTTACTTTTGTAGTAAAAGTTTGAAGTGTGGATGGATCATATTTCTTTTTTTCCAACAATCAAGCAGCAATCAAAAATTAAACCTGACATCTCTAATTGTTGGTTCTGATAATCATAAGTCAGTTTTTGTATCTATTAACCTTGATAGTCATGTGACTAATTCTTTATAACGTTCTATAGATTCTTATCCAAAAGGGTCTATAAAGTGAATCTCATCTAAAACAGAATGTCTTTTATGGTGGAATAAATAGTGTTGCTGCTGATAAGGTGATTGCCTCTGGAACAGATTAAGAGTAATTTTAATGATGCTGACATTTTACTTTTGAGGTAAAGGAACTCCAGAGAACATAGTCTACCTTACACAAGTTTTAGTCTGTTGTGATTCCTTGCAACGCACCACGTCAGTAAAATAAATGAATTGGCACAGAAACGGTGACTGTGATCTTGTTAAAAACCACTGACTGTAGCTGAACCCTGAGTGGTGTATGTCAGAGGAACTCATTATCACCTCACAATGACACAGGGATAGCAATTACATGAGTAGTTCAGGGTCACAATGAGTTCAGCTTTGGATTAAAATCACAGCACACTGTCCTGCAGACGACCCTCTGTGCTGAGATCTGCCTCAGCTGGCCCGAAAGAAGTCATCTTAGATCTTTTTCTATGAAGCAATACAGCAGATGCTGAATCTTAAAAGAGATAAGCACATAGCTCAAAAAACAGCTCACATGTTCCTGTACACACACTTGGCGATGTCTTTGGAAACGTGAGGCACATGTCCAACATGTGAACCACCTGAGCTGGCTACTTATTGACAGAGTACATCCTCCCGTATCTGGGCTGATAGAAATGAATGGAGAGACTTATCACAGACGTACACGTGCGGCTGAGAAAATGACACGTGAAGTGCAAAGAAAAATATCTTATGCCAGAAAATATTTTATACCTTTGATGGAAAAAGGAAAAGAAAAAAGAGCTGTATTCTGTATTTTAAAGCCAGTGGCTGAGGAACTTATCAAGTTTGAGAAAAGGGCAGCAGGTGCCTGAAGACTAATTGGAATTGAGTTCACAATAAAAAACAATAAAACTGCCCACAAAGAGTGTTAACTACTGACTTATTTTGTTTGTGTGTATGTGTGTGTGTGTGTGTGTGTGCCCTGACAATGTCGTTTTCCTGCAGTCTCCGGCACAATAATTGAATTTGGCTTTTCCTTTAATGGAAGTCTGTGAAGTGTGGAGAGGCTGTGATGGCCTGGAACATCCAATCTTCGCAAACAGGCGCCCACCATTGGACATGGATGCTGCGGTGTAGTATGTGTGTGTTTGTAAAAGAGGGTAAACGGGTAAATGACATGTCAGCTTTGTTGTATTGTGCAGTTTCTTAACATATGTTTTGAATAACTTAAACTCCATGCACACGGCGATTATTATTCCAGTTCAGGTGAATCTACATTGCGAAACCCTTAACATATACAGGGGATAATGCTGAGTCATCAGTCATGTGTCTGCAGTCAGTAAGGAGTGGATCGTAGATACAGCTCTGCATATTTGAGGAAGTCGATGTACTTGCATGATCATTGTTGAATCTAGGTAGCCGACAGTGTTTATGTTCACACAATTCCACTGATGTATAGGTGCCAATAATGTACTAAGAGACTCACGAATCCGCCAACAATGGCAGGGGACAAGGAGACTGCTGTTCCTTATAGCATTAACAATGGCTCTGTTCTATTCAAGTGTTCCAGGAAGCCATCACAGCGTGACATTGAGCCAACATGCACAATAAAAGAACCCCCGAAACTGAAGCAGCTAAATGGAATTCAGTCAGAATTAATTTTGCCAGTGCTTTTCTTACTGTGACATGTTAAGACGTCTTCCATAAAAAGGCCTGATGACATTTGGCTCATTCTTCTGTCAATCCTCTTACATCTCAAACCTTCATGATTTTCACTTGTTTATGAATTTTGGTGACCATGCATAATTCACATCAGAGTTCCACCCAGCAACATTTTGATCAGACATCAAATTAGCAAGAATAGCTGTGCCTTGCATTTCTATGTTAGGACAAAGCTGTGACACTGGTTTGCCTCCTCCATGCTACATTTATATTGGAGAAATCTCAGGGAATTTCTTACAGTAATATCATAATTTTGACTTTGAATAATAATAGTCTGTGATTTCTTTTCATCTTTAGACATCAAAGAGAGTGTTGTCTTTACTATTGTTGCAGATAACAACCCTGCCTGTTTGATATTTCATGTGCGTGAAATAGAATCATTTCTTTCACACACTCCACAAAGTAATACCTTTAACGAGGGTAAAGTCACATTTCACAGCTAGCAACCCCGGCTGGTTTCACACTTGGATGGTTGAGCCGTGTAAACAACACCATAAAACAGAAGTGTGCTGTTCATGCTCTCCGGACTGATATGCATGTTGGATTTGGAACTCGATGCAGCTAATCTGTAGCGGGAAGGGGGCCCAGTGATAAATATAATGAATTTGTTAATTAATGAAGTCTTTTCACAAAATGTGACCTCACATATACTGAGAATCCAGAAGATGAGAAGTGCGTCACAACAAAGCAATGGGTGTAAGTGTGGAACAGTGACTGAATGTGTAATTGAGGGTTGCAAAACCTTGGTTCTGCTTTTGAGGCTTAGGGAAAAAATGACATAATGTCTGAGGTCAGTGAGAAGGTAGGAAGGTAGGAATAGAGTGTGCTCCATCTCCTCAGCTGTCTATAGTATATGATCAAGCCACGTCTGTTGTCTGGGTAGAGTGTGTTGAATCTTGTTAGTCTCTATGTGACTATAGATTACCAGCTGCATTAAATCGCGCAGAACAAGAAAAACAAAGGACAGAATTACAGCTATTTGTCATTGCCAGAGACTAAGAAAGGGTGTTACTGCACAAAACAACACACCATACAAGATACAGAAAAGCAAAAGGCAGCAAAAAGCCACAATTGTAACAGTAAATCAATTTGCAACAAATTAATTATTTATGTACGTAAATAAATTATATGGTAGCAAGATTATTTGCTTTTTGTGACAGGACTCCTGATTGTGCTGAACACAGAGAGATGGAATGTCCAATAAAAGAATAAAGTCATCCATTATCTCATCAAGGATCCCGATGATTCCATAATACAAGCTCAAGATAACAGCACATACTGCTGCAGCAATTCCCTGTAACACTATCAATCATATTAAATGTGACAAAAGCATGGAGTACTTTCAAAGCAGGACTGAGGCTCAAGGGGGCAATTATCAGATCCTTTTAAAAGAACATTAGCTAATAATTGTCTTGGTGTCCCATTTTATTTGGATACTCCAAAGCATTTAATGGAGTGGGAAGAAAAGGCAAAACATGAGAGAAAATATTTCACTTCAAAGTGACTGTGAATGTGTCTGGGAAGGGTCTACTGAGTTGATACAAACACAGTGTCTGGGTTAGGATTTAACTTCAGATTTGGTTAATGATACATGCAGTCTACAGCCATGCTAGCGACTCTGTGAGGCTGTACTTTCACACATTGATGCTTTGAGCTAAACGCCAACATCGGCGTGCTAACGTGCTCGCAATTTAAAATGCTAACATGCAGTTGTTCAGCAGGCAGTGTTTACCGTGTTCACCAGCTTAGTTACGTGTGTAGCGTGTTAGCATGCTAATATTGGGATGCCTTCAACCATGACACTGTTTATGAAAGCACAACGCATGTAGTCAGACAACACCAGTTTGACCTGGCAGATTAGTTAGACATTTAACGTAACACACTGATGTGAGCGTGCACACCACTGGGTAGAAGTCAGGTTAGGAGAAACAAGAAAAGGTAAGATTAGCTAGCGGAGACACACAGCCTTTGTTTCTTATCCCCTTTCAGGGACACACATCCTCCCTCCTCTCTTTCTCATCGTTTCTAATTTATTTTCCTGTGTGAGAGTCTGGAGGATGGGCTGGGACATTAAAAGGTGAACACTGCAGAATGGGGATTTAGGAGACACGACTGTTTAGTGTTTACCTGTTGCTTTATCAGTAAACTCTATTCACTTTGAACTCTTTCGACTCCGTTGATTTGTTCCGTAATATTAAAGTTCATTAGAAGTCGCAGATTACTCCAAGTGTGGCGAAGAACCTAAGGACACGTGGCCCATCCTGAGGGTGTTTCCTCCCACAGTGCCGGCACCACATTTCATGGCAATCCATTTAATAGTTGCTGAAATATTTCACTCAAAATCACAAATACTAACCTCACGGTGGCGCATAGAGGAAAGGTCAGAGGATCACCAAAGTCATTAGGATTCATTTTGTGGAAAACATAAAATGTCTGTACAAAATGACATGGCAATCCATTAGATAGCTGTCCAGATATTGTACGAAAAAACTAATTTGCACCACCAAGTAGTCTACATGGTGCCGACCATGAACTGCAACTTCCCTGGTCCCTTTGTTGCGTGTCATTTCCCCATCTGTCTCCACTCATTTCCTGCTATATCTTTACTTTCAGCTATCTTGCAAAGGCATACTGTGATACGTCCTGATAAACTGACACATGGAAAAACATGTGCACTAATGCACTAACAGTTAAGTATTACATTGGACTGGATCACTTGCCTTAAGCACGTACTGTAAACCAACAGAAACCTTTTCTTTTTTGAACGAAAAACTGGAGTCAGGCCACTGTGAACGTTTTCCCTCGCACAAACACAACCAAGGATGTTGTGGAATTCTAGTTGTTTATACAGGATGTTCTGATCAACACGATATATTTTGACTTTGTAATCATGTCACAATTGTTCCACTTAGACATGAAACATCATCCAGTCCAGCTAATGCTCGGTGAAACTAAATGCTAAAATGGGATGTTATACTGTCTGTAGCACCGAGTCTGTCATCATCATCATCATCCATATTGCTTGGATGGAAACAGGGATCAGCTAATCAAGATCATTGAGAAAGGCTCCCTTTCTCTAGACTGCACTGACCCCTAGTGGATTTTATAAATAACACAAGTGTCCGTCATGAGACGTTACATACCGTACACCTGGTATCATAGTATATATTTGATCATACACGTTATTGTCTTTGGAAACAATACGATAACAGCATACAAGCTGCGTTAGCTCTGCTCGAGAGCCAGATGTCGCCTGTTCATCAGCGTCAGACGGTGGACAGTAAATGGACGTCTGCCTTGTGCAACTAGCCCTGCCCTGGGACGGTGGAAATCTTTACCCTGAGGTAATCCCGCGATCACCACCCACAAGAACACCTTCCTGCCTCGACTGACTCGCTGCCAAGAAAACCTTTGACGTCCTCCTCCAGCGGCGTACGTGAACATTTAAAGAGGTCTTGTTAGCGGCGCCAGACGGGAGAAATGACGGGGCGAAAGGACGTTTCTGAAGTTATTGCTCAGGTACTGCAAGAAGCGCCAGCTGCCAGGCGGGGACTCGTTGATAACCACAGCAACCTCCTCCGAGTCGCAGATTACTGCGAAGCCAATTTCCTCCAGGTGAGTAGCGCTCACACACACATATATACAGGCCGCAGCAACTTTTACATAATAAAAGAAATAAAAAGCTTTCTGTCAGTGGTGGAATGTAAGTAGGTGCATTTACTCAAGTCAACAATTTTGGGGAACTTGTACTTTAGTTTTTCCCTTCTCTGCTACTTCAGACTATTACTCCACTACGTTTCAGTACTTTTTGCTTCACTACAGTTATCTGATAGTTACTTTTAAGGTAACTTAAAATATGATCCTTATGAATGAAACTACATGACAGTATATTAAGGAGTTACATTTAGCTCTACCTTGACAACATTCAAATGTTGTAATATTTAACTACAATCTATTTTAATAATAATATTACAATAGAATATACATTCTGAGTGGGGTCATTTTACTTTAAGTTTATTTTTATGCTAATTGTATTTTACCTGAATAATATTTTGAATCTCAGTAACTCTTCCATCACTGCATTGTACAACATATATAGCCTACCCTGGTAAAAAAAAATCAAAAATCAAAATTTAAATCCTGCAGGCAGAGGATTCAACCAAGGCTATTGAAGAGGCCAAGGCCTTGGTTACCCAGTCGCTGGCCAGTGTGTCCTACCAGATCAACAGTCTGGCCAGGACCCTGTTGAAGCTGCTGGACTCGCAGGCCATGCAGATCAGAGATATGGAGTCCTCAGTCAACCTGCTGTCACTGGTGAGGAACACCTTTTATCTAAAATACACCCGAGCACTGCCCAAGAAAGTCACGTGACAAAATGTGTGCACGAAATATCTCAGGCATAGTAGAAGGTTGAACCAATCTCCTTTCCGTTTGATGAAATAATGATCAAATGAGTAATGAACAAATCAAACACGCATGTTCCTTTTTTTTTCTGCTTTTATCAAAGTCTTTGCTAAGGGCAACTACAGTACTTTCTGTTTGTTTTTCATTCTTAAAGATGTGAATTCAACAAACTTTCTTATTTAATGTGAAATATGTTTCCTAGCCATGTCTTTGTGACATTTTAGGTTTTTTTATATATATAAATTAACATAGCATTTGCTTTTGCATGGAATGTGTGGCCCTCATGGACTCAAGTAGAATTTCTCTACATTCAAATATTTTTTTTAATATATCTACAGTATTACTGTTGCATTTCTTTCCGAGTACAATCTTGGATGTATATTTGGGATCCAAGAAGTCTGCAAGTTGTTGTATTTGTTCCACTTTCAGGTCACCTGTTGTACCTTCAGTCTGTGGTCAGTTCGGTTGCTATGCTCTATTTGTTTTATGGTGCTGCATGTTTGAGAGATTCCCTCAAGGGAGCGAAACGATGTGAAAATGAAGATCTTGTGTATTGTTGATGGATGCTGTTCACTCTGTGCTCTGGTCCAGGCTGCAGCATTCCACTTGGACAAGCTAGCCAGGAGAGAGATCGGTGCCTTTACTGCTCCCAAAACAAAGAGTTATTCCAAGCTTATGACCCCACCGACTTCAGGCATGGAGCCAGAAGAAAGCTACTTAAGAGTGCCAATATCATACACCATCTTGGATTCCATTGGACACAGATTTCAGGTAAATTGGATGCTGAGTGGAAATCAGGCTTTGAGTCCACACACCTTCCATTATTTAGAATTAGAATGTATTCCCGCTTTTCCATAGTGTATTCCCTGTGTGATGTCTAGGGTACAGTACGGCTATGCCATCTTTTTCATTTACCTTCATTCATCTTCTCCCAACAGGTCGTGGAGCAGCAGCCCATAAAGAGTGCAGGGACCACAGACAGCATACAGAGCGCTGCAGGCGTCTCTGTGTATGTAGATAAAAGTCCTCTTTTGCCCTTTTTCAGGCAATACAGTTATTAGAATTAAAGATTCTACACTACACATCCTGATTATTATAATAAGGGCATACTATCTTACTAATTACCTGTGCCATGTATGATCATGTCTGAAAGGTTTCTGCATTATGGAATAAAGAAACAGATTTTGGAAATGCCCTCATTCACTTTTCAGCAGAGAGTTAGATGAGAGGATCAGCACCACTCTCAGGTCTGTCCAGCTACAGTCAGCCAACGAGTTAGCTTAGCTTACTTAGCATAAAGTATGTACAAATTTAACAAGAAACATATCACCTGTTAATTAGTGACTTTAGGGGTTTTCGTATGTGTATTTTGTTACCGTTGGACAGAGACAGGCTATGCTAAGCTAAGCTAACTGGATAGCTGACTGTAGCTTCATATTTAGCGCGCAGACATGAGCGTGGTATCGATCTCGTCATTCAACTCTCAGCAAGAAATCGAATAACAAATTACCCAAATTGTCAGGATGTCATGATTGCTAATAGTAGCTGATGGTCTATTTTCTTTTTGTCTGTATGCAGATCCAGTTTTGGCATCGCTGTGCCTCCACCTTCAGTCCCCACCATGCATGCCATCTCCAACCCCACCAGCGACAGTCTGCCTCCCCCTCCTCCTGCTATTGCCGGTTCATACACCAATGTTACCCCTCCACCACCATGTGCCCCTTCCTCCATGTACAGTGACCTCCCCCCTCCACCTTTGTTGTCCTCACCCACGTGTTTCCCCCCACCTCCCCCTCCACCGCCAATCTCTCCGTCAGATGGCATGTACCCACCTCCACCACCTCCTGAAGCAGGAGGTGCCCCTTTTCCTCCTCCACCTCCTCCAGTATCAGGAGCTGGTCCACCTCCTCCTCCTCCACCACCACCAGTATCAGGAGCTGGTCCATCTCCTCCTCCGCCACCACCACCACCACAAGTATCAGGAGCTGGTCCACCTCTTCCTCCTCCTCCTCCTCCACCAGTAGCAGGAGCTGGTCTACCTCCACCTCCACCTCCACCACCAGTAGCAGGAGCTGGTCCACCTCCTCCTCCTCCTCCTCCTCCTCCACCACTGCCAGTATCACGAGCTGGTCCACCACCACCACCAGTATCAGGAGCTGGTCCACCACCTCCTCCTCCTCCACCACTGCCAGTATCACGAGCTGGTCCACCTCCTCCTCCTCCTCCACCTCCTCACACTGGCACCTCTGGTTTTGTGCCACCACCACCTCCTCCACCTCCCCCTTTCCTACGCTAACAAACATTATAGTTCATGTTATTGGATGATTTTAATCTTGCTGGAGTAACTTAGATTTCTTGTATAACTATAATGGTTTGCCATTACATGGGTGTGTAAAACGTGTGCAGCATGGGAAATATTTTCCTGGCCTGTTCAATATTAATCATAAATAAAAGCTTCCAAAAGGTGCCTGTAGTGGTAATACCTTGAGGTGTTTCATCTGTGTTGAATGGCACAGCGTGAGCCTCAAGTGATTTTTTTATTTATTTTTTTTTCTTGGCCAGAAAATCCCCCGTCAAAGTGAAACATTGTGCTACGCAGAGAGCTGCAGCAGAGATACCTCCAACATGTTTAAACAACACCTCAACTGCATTCCTAAGAAACAAGTTGGAACAGGGGGTCTTGTGTTTCCCTGTTATTCTCTTCTTCCCATGTGATGCAATTTCCCTTCCATGTTTTCTATCCATGTATTATAATGTATCTTAATCAGTAAGACCCACCACACAGCCAGTGGCCTTTAGCTCAACACTGTCATTCTACTGTGGTGAGAGGAGTGATAGTTTTAACTTTAAACTGTAGTGTTGTGTAGGCACAGTTGCTATTACGTGTGAGAAAGAACTAAATCTACCGCACTGGTAACCATGTTAGATATACATTTTATGATGCAGCTTTCACATATGGAGTAATTATATCTGCCTTAAAGACATTCTGTATATGTCGGTGTGATTTAAGGATGCAAAGAGATAAAGAGCTACCTTTGAACTTTCCATGTATAACTGTATTGCAAAACTGAACGTGAAATTGCACGCCAAACAGTTACAATCTTCAGGTTTAAAATCAGACCTGTCCTTTTGAATGATAAGGCCTCTTCATTTTCTTCAGGTGTGAAACCTGATTTAAAAAAAATAAAACTGCCATGGTCATTTATTATACTACAATTCCTCTGTTCCCAGCATGTTTATACCTCATTGTATGGGTTCTGCACATATAGTTATGCTGTTCTTTTATTTCAGGATCCCCATCTTGTGTTGTGGCATCCTTCTGTGGATGTTTTGCTGCCATTTTGTAAAGAAACGCAGAGAAGCAGAAGGCTGGCTCTTGAGACCCACTGACTCTCCATCTGTATATGTCATCCCCATATATGAGGAGGAGTGGGAGGATGAGGAAGACGAGGAAGTAATAAACATAAATGAAGCGTATTTTCAACCTCCTTACAGAGACCCTCCCATGTGCTACTCAAGGAGTGCCAGTCCACCTCCTCCATACAGGGTACAGCGCTGTGTTGCTCCCATTCATGCGTTTATCATATTTCATAATGAGGATGTAATTTAGATGTCAAGAGATTTTATCATCAGCAAACACATTGCATCAATTGTCTTCTCTGTAATTAAACATCTATCTTTTCCAGCTTGAACCACCATCTCATCCACACCCACCGCCATCATACACAGACCCTCCAGCTTACCCCGAACAGCCCTGATCCTTCTCATCGTCCTCCTCCTCCACTTCCAACACTGTCCAGCCTGAACACACTGTGCCTATCATTATCACAGAGCAGGCCTATGGAATCAAATAAGGGTCAGTAAGGTTTTGACATTGTGGAATGATGTTCAGAAATTCTTTCAAAACAGGTGCTTGTATATCAGCCTTTGTAAACCTGTCTGCGTGGGAAATTTAAGATTGCCAATGTGAAGGAAAAAACTGTGACGCTGCAGCAAAGATTTGATGTGAAAATAGAATTTGTGCACAAATAATATAAATATCAATAGTGAGATTACATAAAGGCAAAAACTAAGATGGGTTTGATGCTTTTGTTGATGGTTTGCTACAGTAAATACTGAGTTAAATACATTTCGCTCCACATACACAGGAATTATGCAAGACAGCGCACACCTGTAAACCCTGTGTCTTTAAAAAAAGACAACAATGCTGTAAAAGCTCGTTGTGTACTTCCCTGAGACACATTATCCTTTGATAGCAGCCTACAGGTCAGGACAGTTTCTGTATGTATTGGATTCTTATGGTAAGGACTCATCCCACTGCAATATAATCATAAGTCCAGTTGTCTTCTAATTTTGTACCATTAACATAACGCATGTTAGATTGATGTGAATTCAAAAGATTTTTAGTTATAGTTGTAATGAGCCACAGATTTATAGGATGATGCTCCACTGTCATTGTAGTTAAACTATATAGTATGAAGTCAAACAGTATGCTGCTCATTCACGCTACTTCTTCTGCTCCTAACGTCTTGATTTAACCTCTCCAGTTGTACACTGCTGAGCTCTTTTCAAAGGTTCTTAAAATGGCATTATTGTTAGTGAAACTATGCAGGGTCACTATAGGTCACATCCCTGTGATTGGACGGTTAGCAGTTAGTCTCATATTATTATTGCACTCACACTTTTGTCAGTTACATGTATGTATACGAATCCGAAATGAGTGCTGATGAGTTTTTGTTTCATTCTGTTACTGTATATATACTGTATTAATACTTTACCTTTACTACAAAACTAACTTACAAATTTAAACTTACATTATATTTCAGAATGGAAAACAGATTATAGATGTAAATTACATGTAGTATTCTCATTTCAAATATTTGTCACACCATCAATGGAAATCCATATTTCACATAATTGTATTGCTATTGATTTCAAGCAGGATGGCACAGAACTCTTCTGATGCACTGTATTTCTTAATTTCTTTTCCCCTCACAGTAATGTCAACAGGTTGACATAATCCCAGCCATGACTGTGGCAGTGAATATCCTTCAATATATGTAAGTAGTCAAATAAAGTCAAGAATGAATCTCTCCAAACTGGAAGGGAATTCCTTCTCCTGACCTGAGACACTAAATAATGAAGTCTTGAAATGATGGATGTGTGCTCCTAGATTCCCAGCCTTGGTGATGTGCATAGCTGTGGTACACTTCTGCTTCTATCTGCACACAAAAAAGAAAAGAGCAGCATATGATGTCACCGTACCAACACCACAAGATGGCAACACATCTTCAGTACTCCATATAATTTCTTTGTCTGAAGCTCAGGCTGAGGAGGACAGACATTACGAGAAACTCCCTCCTCGGTACAGCACTGTGGATCACTCACCACCATACTCACTGGTGCATGAACCCTCACTACAGTCAGCTACTGGTTCTCTACACAGATCTAAACAACAGGAGTACACTGACTACAATAACACTGTGTTTCTACAAAGCACAATGTTACTTTGAACTTCACTTTCATGCAGTTTGAGCCCAAGCTGACAAGCGTTTGGCCGGGGGGCCCGTCACCTCCCTACGAGATGTATCGGACAACGCTGCCACCTGATCACTGGATGACACCCTCAGGACCTCTGCAGCCAACCCCACCACCCTCACCCAGCACCTGCACCCATAACCACCCCCAGCCACAGAGCGTACAGCAGGCATCCACTGGCTAAACTCCATTTTAACTGACGACAAACGCTGAGAACGCACCTTGTGTTATTTCTGTGTATTTTGAATAATATAGTAGCTTATTTATACAATGTTGTGATTTTAATGCTAATTATTTTTGCATTAATATGAACTGTAGACAGCGAAGCAACACTCAACATTTTCAATTTTAATAAATTTTGTATATGAACATCAAAACTACAGTGTAGCTGTGCAACTGCATCTACACACCAGTAGAATCAAAGCACCAAGTGTTTCTCTATGTTGTACTATATACTCTTTATTACAATACAGTACTTACAAGTTTGAGGGAAAATAAATATTAAATAAGTTGCCAGTATTATTGTCTATGTTCTAAGAAGGAACAGTGATAAGAGTGTTTCCTTGGCTCTTGAACCATGTTAAGGCAAAAGTAAGTATGAATTTGAAGCCATTGATATATTTTACTGTTTGTACATCAAAAATAATAAAAAACAAAATATGAAAACTTCCATCAATTGTCCAACCTATATCGTTAAGTAATGTGTTTGCCTTCATTATACAATCAGTGCATATTGTAGGCTACGTCATCAGTTTAGTTTCTTACATTTTGTTTTACTTTGAGAGTTTAAGTTTTCTCAGTGCTACAAATACAACTCCAACAGAATCAAGCAGGCAGTGGTCGGACGCTGTGACCCATTGGCTGGATCCTCTCACCGTCAAACAAATCAGACTCTTTACCAGCATAGGACAACAAATGTACAACGTAATCAACATTACAAACAAAACAAAACAAACTGCAAAATGTCTCAACAAAAGACAGTTTCCACTGCTCTCACTGTGTTTATCGATGTGTGTGTTCATTTGAGTGTGTGCGAGTACATGTATTGCATGTATGTGTTCAAAACCTTACTATTGCTCTTCATTTTTCAAATTAGTGTTGACACACAAGATAAAGCACATTTCGGAACCCATACAATCATACTGTATGATCAAATGGTAAAATATAGAGAATTTAATACAAATATGACATTTGGTATCGTTCCTTAACCCATCTGTCCTACCAATCCAATGTAAACATTTCACTACATAAAAGTATTTAAGGTTTGGAAAGGCTAAAAGGTTTAATATCCTTCAACGAAAACCTTCAAGCGCAGTGTTATCTGCAAAAACATATTCTTTACTCTAAGTCTATTTCCACGGTTATGATAACACGCACACACTCACACTATTGCACTAGACCTCATAATGAACTCTAAATCCTTCTCAACAAATATCAATAAAATGACTTCAAATCTGACAAATAAAATACATCTCGACATTGGGCTCAACTGAGGAACACTAAGTTTGTACAAAAACGTTCTACATGAGGCTGGTCATTTGCTTGGCCCTTCACTACAGACCTCCACCACCAGTGACTGCACGGAGACAGCCCCTCTGGAGCTACCAATCTTAGTCCTCCGAACCCGAGGCCCTGCCACCTTACTGGTTAGCTCTTGGTGACGTTCAGAAAACCCAGCTGACGGGCACCCACTGCTGCTCCGTCGACAGTTTCTCCAGTGCCGACCGTAGACTTCGGAATGCCGCTTCCAGGCCGTCGTTTATGATGCAGAGGTCAAAGTAATGTCCATAGGCCCGTTTAATGCGCTCACTCTCGTCCACCGTCCTCTTTAGTTCAGAGTCCTGTAGGGAGCGGCGCACGACAGTGAGAAAATAAATGCAATGAGCAAACAGTATAATTGGTGCTCAACTGACATGAAATTAGTTGACATAATTTTCACATGCATTTCAGTGATTTCGGGGTTATTCTACAGGAAGGACCACTGACCTTTAAAGCTTCTGGTTTTTCCCAGTAAAATTAAATATTTGTGTCTAAATAAGCAACAAGAGTCACATTCTGATGGAAGTGTTGATAAATCTTGATTAGTGTACCAAAGTACATGACATCACCCTTAACAAACAAAGCCCCACCCACATCAAACCAGTGCAAAGAGCACTGTGTTTTTATGTAGGACTCAGTATGTCGAACTAGAGGATGAATGAGAGAATAGGTTTTCAGGGCCTTTAAGAAAACACACACTCACCGTTAACTGTTTTGTGACCACTCCTGACTCAATTGCTGACCTATTCATTGCTTTGAGAACCTCAAAATCCGGCGCTTCAATGAACACAACATAGGGCAGGAACTCCGACGTCCGCAGGACTTTGAGAGCCTTCAGAGAAAAAGCAGAATGTATGCGATACATTTTACCGTCACTGTATCGCTGCACAGCAAGCGGTGGGAAAAGCTGAAACACACGCGCCGTTATTAAACTGATAATGAGATTAAAATGCAACTGCAGCACTTCTGTCTAACAAATATATCACCCTAATGTGTGTAAATAAGATTAGCTGAGTGTTTCCAGAGAGTAATGCTGATCACTGAGAGAAATAAATATTGATGCTGTGCTTAGCCTGAATATACTTCAGAAGCAACAAGCCATGCATAACTGGTTTGAATCTAGACTTGTAAATTAAGGCATTTACATTCCAAAACATGACAAAAAAATGGATAGAATTTTAGATGGGAGAACAGAAGCAAGGACAGAAGGCAAAGAGGACGTGAAAGAAGGTAAGCATACACATGTGAGCTTCCTCTACCTGTGGGTTGACGTCCAGAATGCAGATCTTTCCTGTTTCTATCACCTCATGTATAGAGTTGATCTTCGTGCCGTAAAGGTTCCCGTCGTACTCGCCGTGCTCCAAGAAACGGCCATTTTTGATGTCGCACTCCATTTCGCTGCGGGTCATGAAGGAGTACATCTGCCCGTCCCTCTCATCCACCTTCGGCTTTCTGGAGGTGACTGAAGGATAAAAAAAAGAAGCAGAAATCATTTGTGAACACAGACACTAGCTGGTAAAATGCAAGCATACGGTCACAAAAAGAAAGGGAAATTCCAACATTAACACAGCATGCAACAAATACAACAAGCACTGTAACAACAACAACAAACAAAAACACATCAAAATGGTACCAAATGACATGTGAATGTGTGTGATGATGAATGGCTGCACTCACAGGGGATGGTGGTGCCATACCGCTGGGGATCAGACACCAGCAGCTTGTTTTTCAGACTGCGACGGCCAACCCCCTGCGCACCAATCAGAACCAGTGTCTTCCTCCTGAATGGCGGGACTTTGGCGACCTCTTCATATATCCGCAGCTCGTGGCGATCGAATTCTATTCAGAAACAATGCAGACACAATAAACATGCAAAACACAGACTGTGATGTTATACTTTGGTGAGTTTAAAGTACCTGCATTCTTGGTAGTCAGATACATCATCCTTTTTTTCTTCTTACCACCCATCCCAGCACATAGAGGACCTGAGGCAGACAGCAACACACAAAACACCATAAAACCTCAAACCTTTGTCGCCTGTCTCTGACAGCCACTTCAACAGACTTCATGTCCCTGTGAAAACGGTGTACTATCAAGGTGAAATGTCTTTGAAAGCACTGCTTGGTCATCTATCCAAAGTCTTAAAAGGTTATAGTGAGAAAATACCACTAGGTGGCACCATGCACCAACGTTGAACAGTCTATTCAACCAGTCTGCTGCCAGAGAACACCTGTGACTAGGGGATCTGCTGAGCATCTGTTCAATATGGCAGATTATTTAGCCACCAGGGGAGAAGGTCTTATGAGCGGAGGAGACGTACATGGAAGCAAACACGAGCTCAGTTGCTCGTTTTCATGTGAGAATTCAACTCATCAAGCTGTGACAAAAAATATTGGGAGCCAGAGCGCTAACTATAAAGATTATTCGTTTTTCTATTTATGGATTGGACCAACAATTTCAGAACATCACCATCCAAGAATAACCTGTTGAAATGTTTTATTCAAACCGTGCTCTCAGTTGGTGTATAATATGTTAAATGGCGTGCGAGCTGACAGATGTGTCCTTTCCAGGCTCCAAGGGCAGTACAGTTTGGCTGTCATCTTCCTCTCCTCCACAAGTGAAGGGCATGCGGCTGGCTGTGACTCATCACCTGTTTAGTTTCTGCTTGCTGCTAAGGACTCTGTACGGAGCAGATAATCTCAAAGGAACACCGTCTCTTTTCATGCCGCATCTCATAAGAGAAGAGGTGATTACCGATGGGGTTTATATTTTTGGGTGGTAATATCACCACTCCAAAAATCAACACTCCTTTCTCCGGGAGGGCTGCTTGTGAATGTCAGAGCCTGCAGCTTAATAACCAGTAGATTGGATCAGGCCGCCTGAGTCAAGCCGATGTTCATTACCAGTTCTCCAGTGCTCGCTGACAGAGAACAGACTGGAGCGGTGAGAGGAGGATGAGCGACCCGGTGCCAGATGAAATGTTTGTATGATATGGAGGGAAACAGATGTTGTCTTTTTTTTTGCTGGCGTGTTTGTGTGGCGAGGAGTCTGTGTCGAATCTGCATAATGAGAAGTGCTTCTCTGCTCTGCTGCGTGCTGCTGAGAGGTGTACCTGTGGTAGCGAGCTCCAGATCTCGCTTCACAAACGCTTTCCTCTTCTCCTCAAGCAGCTGGCTCGGAATTAGACCTGCGCTGCCTCCCTCTATGTGACAGGCCTGTGAGGGAAACACACATGCAAACGCAAAGGATGGGTGGACAAAGCCAGTGAATAACAACTCCTCAGTCTTAGCTCAGCGCTGATGCACAGAGACGTTGAGCATCTTGGTATGTGGTTAAAATATGCTGGCCGCTGCACTGACCTGCCACCAGTTGAGGTCCTCCTGGTTGAAAATCTGCAGAATGTCTCCACTGCTGAAGCTAAGCCCTGCTTCCTTACAGGGGATCAGGTTATCATGGGATGGGTCGTAGTCAAAGTGACACTTTACAAAAGCCTAAATGGATAAAGATTTTGGTAAAAGGGAACGTATCAGTAAAATAGCTGTAATGGATGTCAAAACAGAAATGGTTAGACTGAAAAACATACATACTCAATTGAATAAACAGGCTGGAAATGTATACCTATGCTGCCTCTGCTGTGGTGTAAGTACAGTACATGGTCTGTGGTAGATGGATTGGGTGAGTAAGTATCCATCACTATGAAACAGCCTTGCACACTTACATCCTACTCCATCTCTCAGCTCACTTTGCCTACATCTCAAGGGTACAGGATTCAGCTCATAAACCAAACCCTGTATCCCAACCCCCCCACTGACAGGACAAGGAGTCTGAGAGACAGAGAGAGAAAGAAAGAGAGAGAGAGAGACACACACACAGAAAAAAAGAGAGAGAGCCAAAATCTGTAGCCATGGCAACCATCCCCTCCATCCCCCCTGCACTTGACGCCTTTTCTCGTACTGAACTGATGCATGAACATTAAAAAAAGGCTGTGTGAGAGAGAGAGTGTGTGTGTGTGTGTGTGTGTGTGCGTGTGTGTGTGTGTGCACGTGTGTGTATGAGATTCCCCTGTAAGGACACAATAAATAGACGAACACACTCTCAGTCTCAACTGGCCAAAGGCAGCTGTCAGTTAGGTTTAGTTACCATGCGATGACCAAGCTCCAGGCGTGGAACACAGACAGCTGGATTACATTCCGAGGGAACTTTTGGGAACATCTCTAATCACCGCAACTCCTCACGCAGTATAACATCCACCTACACGGCTCTTTACAGTGTGAGCACAGCGAAATCATTCCCTAATATCTCTGACAGACGGCCGCTATTAAATGTTCAAATTTGTTCTAAATGTTCTATTAAATGTTGATACCACAAAAAAGGAAAACAAAACACTACGCTCTGTTTCATAAAGCCGAAGGTCTTAACATGCTGTACTGCAGAAATGTTTGCTTACAGAAAGGTCTGCAGTTTACGAACTGTACAAAAGAGCCACGACTCTGAGCACTCAGAGCACAATGACCCTAAGAAATGGGAGGCTATTAAGTTTTCTTGTATGAAAGCAGTTATAGAGCATTTCTCTCAGATTGGCTGCTGCCCTCAGTTTCCACAGGTCTTTTTACAACAAATGTGTAGCTGCCGTTATTACACCTACTCTATATAAACCTGTCAGTCTAGTTTGAGTAGTTTGCATGTTTTCATTTCAAGTTAAAGATTACACAGTTCCTCTACTGGCTGAGGGGATTCTCTAATCCCTCGGGCTAATTTAAAGCCAAAAGACCAATGCAACAAGTCTACAGTCATCCTAGCAGCTCTGTGAGGCTGTACAGATTTAGATTGGACCTAAATGCTAACGCTAGTATGGCAGCATACTCACAGTGACAATGCTAACATGCTGATGTTTAAAAGGTATAAGATAAGGTATAACAGTTTACCAACTCAGTTTAGCCTGTTAGCATCTGCTAATTAGCAATAATAAAAAAGGACAGCTGAGGCTGATTGGAATGTCAGTTTTTCCAGGTATTTGGTCAGAAAATCAAACATTGGACAAGTTAAAATTTTGACCCGATGATGGTGCTAGGGTAAAAGTTATGTTAACCAAAAAGTTAGCTTAGGTTATTACAATTTAACCTGTGGACGAATGTCAGAACCAAATATCATGGAAATCCATCCAATAGCTGTTGAGACATTTTTACTCAAAACCACAAATGTCAACCTAGATGGTGCTAGAGAAAAAGTCAGTACGAGACATCCTCTGGTCACTATGGATACATCTACAAAATGTCATGGTAATCCATCCCACAGTTGAGATATTTCAGACAAAGTGGTGGGCCGACACCACTAGCGTGGCTAAAATGAATTCTCATCCAAGTGGAAAACAGTAACAATATGCTTCAAACACATGTATAATATAATCATCCTACCACACAAACCCTCTCTAAATCATTTTCTTGTAGATTATGTTCTAGTATATTTTGGTCTAGTGTAAAGAATTAATCTGATACGGCTTCTTCAAGCTCTAGTGTTCCTCCTTTCTACTGCTGAGACCAATCAGTCACAGCGCCTTGTGCCCAACACATCTCGAGATGTACACAGTGCATCTCTGATGTGCTTTATCCTCCCGTCCTATTGGCCATAAACAACCAGGCAAGATAACCCTTCTATTTTCCCTCACTCTAAACTAGGTCACATTGTCAGCGTGACTCGCCTCCTCTGGCTCTTAGAAAGATAGTACTCATTAGCTTGCACAATCCAATGAAAGCCAAGACTTCTTCCCTCTGAGTGTTTTTTGTCAGCTGTTAAAAAAAAAAAATACACAGTAGTGTCTTGAGTAATTTCCTGTAAATATTTCACATGCAACTAACATAACCATGAGAGGAAAGGACCAAATCAAAAAGACATGGGAGACAGTGTCGTGAGCGGTCTGTGGGCTCACTCTTTTTTCTGTCTTGGTTATGAAGACTTCAATTATTGATCCATATGTATGAGCAGAAAATGACTCTGCATTTGGACAAGTGACAGAACTGTAATGCAGGTATTATAGCTAAATAGCCAATGCCATCTACAAAGTCCCACTGCAGAATTAGATATATGATTCTTGGCACAGCATACAAGGTTACAGACAGCAGGGAGGGTGCCAGCAAGGACAGTGAGTGGAATGACTGATGAAAATGACAGTATCCTTTCAAACTGATCGGAACTTTTGTGCAATACCTATTTCAGGGTGGGTGAGCAAAAATGTATTCTACTTTAAAAAACTGTACTTGAGTATTTCTATTTTATGCAACTTTATCCTTCTACTCTACGACATCTCAGAGGGAAATATTGTACTTTTTGTCTAATAGAAACATCTCCAATTTGGTGATTTTTAATCTGAATGTTTCTTATAAACTGAAGGATTAAGAAGAAGTAGAAGAATGTTCTCAACCCATAAAGGGACTTTCTTCTACTTCTAAAGATTTACAAAACATCCTTGGATTAGCTGGAAAATGCATCATCACAAAGCTGACAAGAGGGCTGTTTTTCTGAGCTCATGAGAAGTTAAACGTTTTAGAGATACATGGTTCTCACAGGACAGCGGCGCTACAAACATATAGAATATGATGCATTGCTGTAGATTAAACTACCCAACAGTGACTATGACTATATCAAGTAGTCACAATTAGCACAACCATAAACATCTACAGCAGTAAAATGCAACATACACATTAATGGAACAGTAATATGAATCCAAAAACATCTTGCATAATAGCAAAACACTCAAAAGGGACCATTTGTCTGCATAATAAGTAATTTTACATTTTGCTGATAATACTTATATACTTTTACTTCATTAAGGAATGCAGGACTTTTACTTGCAGTGGAGTATTTTCGATACAGTATTGGTATCGATACTTTAGCTTGGACCTGAATACTTCTTCCACCAGCTCACTAAATTATTATTACATTTATATATTATATATTATTACATTTATATATTTATATAAATAATATGCAAGAATCGTGATTGGTTGACAGGTTCTGCTATACATTTCTTGGTTGTATGTCTTCAGTAAAGCACTTTGTGTCGTATTTGGCTTCATTTCCTCCCCAGCTGACCTGTCTTGGTGTGTGTGGCTCCTGGTAGCTGGGCAGGATCTTCAGCACCACACTGCCACTCGCATCCTTCAGCATCTCCTGGAGGACTTTGGGGTCGTTGCCGACCTCTTTGCCATTCACCTCCTTGATGATGTCACCCACATGGAGCAGACCTTGCTGGTCAATCATGCCGCCATGGAGGATCCTAGCAATCACCAGCTCGCCGCTCTCCACCCGAAATGTCACTCCCTACACACACACACAGGCAAAATATAATAGTATAATAATATTAATAATAACTTTATTTATATAGCACCTTTAAAAACATTGTTTACAAAGTGCTTTAACAGACAAAACAAAAATAGGATACTCAGAAAGCAATAAAACAGAAAGCGGTAAAAGATAAATGAAATAAAGCAAACAACAGCAAGATAAAGATAAAAGAGGTTACTGATTCTGCGAGCCTTATCTCCTCAGGCATGTCGTTCCAGAGTCGAGGGGCCCTGATGGCAAAAGCACGGTCACCTTTAGATTTAAGCCTTTGGAACAGAAGGGCCCCACCTGAGGGTCTAAGACTGAGAACTGGCTCATATGGGGTCAGCATTTCTGCTATATAGCTTGGGGCCAAACCCAGGCGTGCCTTGTAGGTGATCAGTAAAATCTTAAAATCAATTCTAAATCAAACGGGGCGTGAATGAAGAGAAGCCAAGAGTTGGGTTGATGTGAACGCTGCTGTGTTCTGAACTAGTTTTCTGGTTTATGCCAGAAAGGACGGAGTTACAGTAGACGAGTCTCGACAAAACGAGTGCATGAATTACTTTTTCCAGGTCAGAGTGTGAAAGCATAATCATTTGTTAAATTAGAGTATACATTTTATTCAAAAAAGCTCACAAAAAAAGCTGTGGTTTATGGTTGAGTGTTGTGAACAAGCAGCTACCGCCATGTCTGAGTGGTCCACTAGACACTGGCTGCATACAATATCTAACTGTTACTTTAAGAAGCCATTTAGGCTTAAATACAGATATATTTCAGAGTGTGTTTGCTTGTTTGGTATATTATTGTCAGTCGGTGATGTTGCTCCTTATTTGTCCCATTTAGGGTCCACTTATGCTTCTTTGCCTTTTTTTTTGTGGCATATGATGGGAGCAACCCTAAAGTAACGTGTCTAATCATCCATGACTCCACAGACAATTGTACAGAGAGTTTGAGGGTACAAAGTGAGACAACAGAGCACCTGGCTAAGTTCTGAGTCCTTGGTATAAATCAACAACATGTCAACCTAACACAGATAAATCACACCTATTTTGAGCTACAAGACAGTACAAATCTGACTTATTTCTCTTTTAAACAATGCTACAAACAGATCTCATTATACTGAGTGTGTGTGCTCCTCCCAAAACACAAATCATACCATTTATTGAGGAGTTTTATCTGTTTGCAATTTACTGGAGTGCTCTATTGAGTACAATGGCTTGCTCCTTAATCGAGCAGACTTACCAGGTGCTCGCCAGACACCTTACGGATGCCCACCATCCTGACTGCATCTGGGGGAACAGGCTGGTTGTTGAGGGCTGCGTCCATGAAGGAACAGGGGCTGGGAGGAGGAGTCTCGTAGTTTTTGGATGCCACAGAATCATGGGTCTCCAGAAGAGACTGTGAGCAGAACAGCAGGTAACACAAGAACTGATGATGACAATGAAAAATATGCTTTTTCACTGTATGGTAATAGAATCATGCTATACTGCACAATTCAGGTGCTCTTGCTCTGGACTGTGCAGAGCTATTGTCAGACACTGCATGGACTGAAACACATAATCTACTGTAGCTCCAAATCAATTTAATCCATGCTACTGCAACATGCATCACTAAACATGAACATCACTTTGAGAAGTAATCAAAGGTTTAGCCTGAGTGCCTGTTAATGAAAGCTACAGCTTGCTGTTAAGACGTAAGCCCTGTTCTCCAAACCTGGAAGTGAGGCTCCTTCAGGATGCGGACCAACTCGTCGGCCGCCTGGCTCCTTTGCATGAGCGGGCTGAGCTCCTTCAGGATGTCTTGGACCAGCTCCACGTTGTTCTCCCTCACAGCCTCGAGCTTGGGTTCCTCAAACTGCTCATGGGCCTGGGATTTAACAAATATAAAAAAAGATGTTACTTAGCTTCTCCCATAATAAGTGCCAGGATTCCCCGATAGCCTTGTCTCTACTTTACAGTATATCAGTTTCACAAAGTTCCAGTCTCTGAAAAGGGATTTATAACACTTAGTCGCATTAGTGCTCCTCCTCAGTGAGGAGTTAATGCACCTTGCTGGGTTATAATGAAATGTTTTCTGACATCTGTGGGAGTCTTTCTTTTGATTCAGTAACACAGAAAATGGCACAATAAACAGCATAAACAGCAAACCGAAACCAACCTGCACTGAGAACCGCACACAGCCTGCACTCATAAATCTTTACTGAATTATACAAAAACCAAGATTTCTCAGCACAAACTTGAGTCAAATTGTGTGCCCTGTAGGTCTTTCGGTGTTGCTGTGAAACATCAATATTTCAGGAAATGTTCATTTTTCACTTTCTCCTGAAACGCAGGCACTGCACGAACCATCAAATTCCACTGAACCTAATTACATATCAACAGCTTTTCCACCACACATGCATCAAATTAAACCATTTACAGTAGCGCTACTTGCAACTGTACACCAAGCAATCTTTTTGTATTTGAAGATTCACATTGTCATGCGGTTCCACAGAGGATTTCTCTGGGGGGAACTGCAGGCTCCTCTGGCAGCCACGTTGTTTGTTTGCTGAGGAAGAGAGGAAGAATCCCTGCAGGGAGACAGGATATGGCGCACATATACATGCAAGCAGATACACAGATATTCACAAATGCCTGCATGTACACAGTCTCACACACAAATCACCATATGTACTTTAAGTACACACATAGTGAAAACACACAGAGACACGTGCACTTCGGCCCTGTTCAGTGATACGGCAGCAGGACTTCGCTCATTTGTTGTTTTGGCAGAATTCTTTGTAACCTGATGGTGCGAGCTGCGAGTGTCTGGCCCTTGGACAACATGCCAGCGTGGACACTATGCTATACTGTATGACTGCACTGTTTTGAGAGCCGTGGACATGACTAACAAAATATCTGAGGCACGTGTGTCTGTTTTGACACCACTTGAAATGTGATGGTTATATTTGAAGAGATAAAATTACTATTAAGATAGTCTTATTATATTGTGCATTTTTCAGGTTGTTCATATACATAACTAAATGTCTAAAAGCAAGTAGCAGCTTATTCAGCTGTCCTAAATGCCTGAACAGTCCTGATTGCTCAGTTAGATATACAGCCAAGCACTGAGTCATTGCCACAGTCATAGCTGATAATGATCCAGCACTGTGGAAGCTCTTTTCCATGATGAGAGCTCCTGTTGTCAATATCTGCTCATTGTGGGCCTAATCAGCCTACAGATTCATTACAGAACTGCAGGTTGTTCCTGATTGCATCGGTCTGTGGCGAGTGTGGTGCAATCAAGGCAATTCACTGAAGTCACTATGCCATATGCACACACGTATGGATCCTTGCTCTGTCCCTCTGTTAGTGTGGTCTGTCCACTCTCAGCACATTAAGTGACAGCTTGTTAAGGGTTTATAGATCCATCATGGGATTAAGAGAAACTACCATCCTTTTCACGTCCTCCAGCAAGGTGTCTTTACACATAGCTTGCATCAGCAGATTACATTTTTAGGGACTGAGCAATCTTGGGCCAAAATATATCTCGGATCTCCCTGAAGAATATAAACCCAGTGGGGCCCTTAGATCTTTAGGAAGCAGTCAGCTGGTTGAACTTCAATTCAGAACCAAACAGGGTGAAGCTGCTTTTCGCTTTGATGCTGCACAGATGGAACCAACTTCCTGATTATCTTCACTTTCCTGATTATTAGCCACTTTTAAATCTAAATTAAAAACTCTGCTGTTCTCCCATGCCTTTGCTTGATTGGTTTCTGTAATGCACTTTTATTTCCTTTATTGCAATGGCAACTTCCAAGGTATTACTTTTTACACTGGTATTACTGCACTGTAATTGTATTTTATTTCATTTTTTTCTTTTATTCTATCTTAATTGATTTCATTCTTATTGTTTTGAATGTCATTCTAATGCTGTCTTTGACTATGTAAAGCACTTTGAATTGTCTCTGTATTTGAAATGTGCTATATAAATAAAGTTGCCTTGCCTAGAAGGGAGCAGAATCGCCTCCGTTTTCAGAAATATGGGATGCTTTTGATGCAGTACTTCCTACTGCTCCCTGTGGATAGCCCATCTCCAAATTTCCTGAACAGAACTGCCTCTGAATTAGTGGATGAGGCTGCACATCATTTTACCTCCGGCTCTGTCCGAGTCTGAGATGTAGCCCGCCGACCAATGTGTCTCCCTGGACAGAGCAACCTCATGGCAACAAACTCAGTCAGCTAACACTGACTGTGCAATGTTAGAAAGATAAATTTGGCAATCCATACTAATGACTGTTGACAGCATAAAGGAAAAGACAAAGAAGGAATTTCAGTATATGGTGTGAACTGCATCTATACTTCTATACTTCCGTGCACAGCAGTGTACTCTTGCCTTTTCTTCCAAACCTTTAAGAAGGTTTGCGACAAGTGGAAGAGGAAGACTTCGACACCAGAGAACATGAACATGAAACGCAGTGGGATGAGACTCTGAAAAGACTGCTAAGCTCTTTCACTCGTCTCCCTTCACTTCAAAAAGCTGTACAGTGACATCGCTCTCCTAAGTGTAGAAATGGAGAACTAGTTGGGATTGTTTTTATAAGAGGGACTTTGCACAAGGAAGACCAAAGAAATATCTGTTCAAACCTGCTTCTATGCAGAAAGGTTACTGTTTTAGTGTGTGTGTGTGTGTGTGTGTGTGTGTGTGTGGGGGGCAGATGAAAGCAAATGCTACAAAGTTGTGGCGAAAGCTGAAACGAACAGCTGATTGTACTTACGAAAATCAGCTCTGTAAGAGAATAATGCATTTCTATCAAAGTATTGTTTGCACACATTGTAAAAGGTTTTGTTTTGTCTCATTGTCCCATTGCATGCCACGTAGCATCATTTTATAATGCAGAATTTCAAACTTTCACTTTATTCACAAACATCTAAAATGTTCAGAATCAAAGAAGACAGTGGGTCAATACTGTCTGAAACGACTGAATAGTGCAAATATATTATAATATATTTTATTTTAGGGGGGGAAGTTTTTGAGAGCAGTCAAAACAACTATAGACAATTGCTAGCCATGTCTGCCTTTTATCCAAGAAAACTCAAAGTGTCCTTGGAATAACTTCACAGATTTGCTTCCATCCAGGACAAGCTTTAATCCGATGTCTGGGAAACTGCCCAAGAGAAATCTGTACAAATGTTACACGGATTTAAAATTTGGTCTTGTTCATTCTCCCAGATAAACAGGCTGTGGACAAAAAAAGAACAATGCATGTATATCAAGTATGGCGACTTTTTTTAATCCTTCTTGAGTGCTTTGTGTATATAAGTGTTACGGTGTTGAACTACAAGGTGCAGCTGGTTCTACAGAATTTATTCTCCTCTGCCTCCATATGGCATGATGTACAACTTGTTGCCACATAGGTGTTGATTAAAATCTGTGGTCCCTGTTCCCTTTTCTAAGTAACATTTTACCCAAAAGCTTGTTACACATATACACGCGTAACACGTAGATGACAGAACTGGCTTGAACCATGGATAATTTCCAAGCGAGTCATTTTCAATACTGTATTTAATATAAATCAAACAAAGATCCTGAACTAAAGCATTGAAAGAGCTATTTGGAGTAGATAAATAAGTGTAAAACCTAATGGCTGCCATTCATTCCTGGATTCTCCATTGATCACAGGTGATGCTGCTCCACCAGCACTTGTCAACGTGTCAAACATGTCATGGGTAACTGTGCTGCACACTGACTGCTATTTCAATCTTTTGCTCTGATTGGCACAAGAAATGTTGTATAGCCTTGTTAAAATGACTGACAGCTGGGGAACAATGGAAATGTTTACGGCCCCTTAAAAAGGAAGATGTCTTTTCTGTGTTGTTCAGCTACATATTGTCATATACCAAACACATGCCAAAAATGCATTTCCAAGTATTTTTTGTATCAAATTGAAAATCCTTTCCAAAGTTTTCAGTAACCCAACCACTATGCAGTAGTATATCCAATATACCATGGCCACAACATCTGCAACTCTCATCTATCTTGTCCACCTTCTCTGTAACAGAGAGATGAGGAGGCGAGCAATCTCCTTTGTCCCCACTAAGTTTAAACTTCAAAATCCAAACCCTAAAAGATGCTAGCTTCTATCACAACATCACGTTTCAGACACATCAAATCAAGAAGAAAAGTTGTGAAAAGACTCAAAGCCTTTGAAATCAGTATTGCCAGGTAAAATTGTGCACGTGATAGGACTAAGCAGCACAGAGGTCCCTGTTTGGCTCGTCACATTTGGGTTTTAAATCTGAATTCCTGTGCAGCATGATGCTGAGTGAAAATAAAACACCAGATTTCTCTTTAATTTGCATTTTCAACTTATGAGAAAACAATGAAGCAAGACCATTAACATGGTAATGTGATTGCACTTGATGAATTTAAGCTGTCTTTTTAGGGTAATTGTTGCAAGATGAAATTATAATTTTAAATGTAATAATGGGTGTGAATATTAAGTTCCCATTTTGCAATATAATTTTAATGAAGATTCTCATTGCACATGCGAATCCCTGAGAAACATGATGTGTTTTGCATTACATGTCAGAGTTCAAGCAGGAAATGCAGGGCACGTGCAAATAAAGATATTGAAATAAAATTCTAATGTTAATTCAAATGTGCAAAATGTAAGACTGCATTACCACATAACAAAATGCAAAATGTCAATTTGTTTGCATAAAATATTCTTATGTTGCAGTGGATACACTAACACTAGCCTGTTGTTGGGATGTAATTGTGATGTAGTTACATTAAAGCTGAAGTCCTTTCTCATTGAATTATCCATTAGTCTGTCCGTCCCTGGACACAGTCCAAATAAAAGCTCAGACTGTCCTTTATTGCATGTCTCCACACATATTTCCTCATACATTTAATAGTGTACAGTATAAAGGTGTTCTCACCACTGGACTCTCCATGATGCCTTTGAGGAAGATGAGGTCCAGGTCATTGGCCGTTGTGGAGCTTGTGCTGTCACTCAGCGTGTCCAGGGCCTGGTGCATGGCTACAAACACACACACAAAAAAAGTTTCTTATTCCACTCATTCCCATGGGAAATAGACTGGAGAGAGAGAAAGAGTGAGGGAGAGAGCACATTTATAGTAGTTCCCACGTGGCTGAACGAGAGGGAGCTGGAGGAGAAGTGAGCTGGAGGGAGGGAGGAAATGGGAGCTGCCTCACATCCTTTCTCAAGCAATTTCACCTCTGTCAGTCTGCCTCCACTTAAGTCTGTCTGAAGCGACAGTATCTTTCTTCCACAACTCCCAACTTCCTCCCTTTCCCTCCTATACACATGCTCATTACATACATACACACACACTTTACCAGTATGCATATGATTTTTTAGTGTTCATCAGTGTGTATGCCTGCACCAAACTACAGTTCAATGTTTTAGAGGCTGGATAAGACTACATTAAAACATTATACATTAAAAACCCCATGGGTCCCACCGTGTGCACGAGCAAGAAATAATGAGATTGATTGTCTGGGCACATTGATGCAGATAGCCATGCATTAAAAGTGACCAATGGCACAACAGCCAATAAATACAAGTCTAAAAGCCATGCTAGTGGCTCTGCGAGACTATTCTTAGCCAGAGCAGTACTTTGAGCTAAATGCTAGCACCAGCAAATTTCAGTATGGACCAAAGTGGTGGACCGACCATCATTGCTATCCATCGAGCTACACCACTAGCATTGCTAAAAGCCCAGAGTGAATACAGTTTTCAATGATCCACAGAATATCACCTAATGGAAGAAAAGGGACCCATGACTATTTGGGATCATGAGTAAGTCTCGCTAACCCAGAACCATTACTCTATTCAGTGGTTTCATTGATCTGCAGCCTGAAGCCACAAAATTACTTTGTGGACTCAAACACTTTTCTGTTCCAACAGAAAATGTTCTCTAATTCCTTTACACTTATCCCTTTTAACACCAACCTCAATTGTCTAAGTTAAAATTCTATAGAGCAGAGTGAAAATACAGATTAGGGAAAATAAATGTGTTTCCTTTGATGTTGTACATTTGAACAATATGGACTGTGAGCTTCAGTAGCAGTCATGGTTAACACGCAACACAAGGTGTGTGTAAAGAAGCTGGTAAATGATTTATGTTTCCGTTGTTCAGCAAAGCACAGTGGGAGTTTATTTTTGTTAAGGTGCTTAAAGAGGAGTGATGAGGTAATAGATATTTTGAGAAAGAGCAGAAAACTATTTTTGGTCTTCTTCTGTGGTGTTTTGGAAGTATTTTTACCTGCACGTTTACTGTAAATCCATGCACAGCCAGTCATAAAGACACGAAACTATCCTCATCTTTGCTTTCACTCAGATAAAAAAGGATTAAAAGACAGAAAGCCACAAAGGCAAGGCGACCAGAGGAGGACGACCTTGATGATTACACAGTCCATCCGCCCTCTCTCTGAATAATTTGATAAGTAAATTAAATCAATAATTACACGGGTCTTCCGCAGTGAAGCCTTGTTTTTCTTCTTTCTCCCCTTGAACAGCAGCTCTGCTCCAGCAAGAGAGTTGCCAGATTTGCGCCTGGCAAAGAATATCACACCAGCAGGCTCGGCTTAAAGGTCCTGCATAATTCTCTTTAATCACAGGAACTGTACGCCGGTGTTGTTGCCACATCGGCACTTTTCCCGATGTTAGCTCGACTCTGCTTCGCCTAGATGTGTGTGGAGTGCAGGAGTTTTCTTTTTCTCGCCGTTTCACTGCTTTCAACCGTTTTGTGTTCTTGTTTAACTTTTTCCTCACGTGCCCATGACGTCTTCATATATTTACATGTGTCACCAATCATTTTTATCCTTTCCCCTTTCACTCAAGCCCCAATCGGAACCAACACGCCTTTTGATATCCTGTGATATTGCCATTACTTGAAACTTCACAGAGGAATCATGAGAAGGTGTGAAAGGGACTGGCGAATAATAGCCATTTTTCCAGAGCCGAGTATGCCTGGGGTCGTTCTATTATTCATAGAGAATAACACTAATAATAATATAAAACTTCTCAGGTCCCACTGCCCTTCTTCTCTCAACATATATAGATAAATTGGGTGCTTCCCTTATTTTCACTGGCAAGCATCAAAGCAAAGACATAAGACAATAAGAATTGGCCATGCAGGTCAAAGGTTCATACAGGAAGAAGTCTGAATGTCAGACTAAAGCATTTATTTCCTACTTTTGGGACTGCAACATTCGTCTGAAAACAACTTTCTCTTTAGCATTCAGCTGGAGTTTTTCCATCTTGTATCTGCTGTCAAAGCCATCCTCCCTTGAAATAAACCTGCACAACCTTCAGATAAATCTGCACAGCCAGGACCAAACTGCATTTTTTTTTTTAAATCACTAACTGTATTGATCTCTCTTCTGCTCATGTCTCATATCAGCTTCAAAGTTGCATGTAGACATTTGCGTAATAATATACTCAGGGTTTTTTCATCCTCTGAGCCATTAAAGGGCAAGAACTCAGGCGAAAGTCATTTTTCGCTTCAGTGAATCTAAATTCCCCCCCATTCTACACACTGTAACTCGATACCATTAGAGAACTCCATTTAGCAGGTGAGGGCTTAAGAGGACAAAAAGGGACTCAGGTGTGCAGACAGATTGAGCCAGCTACATGCGCCTCATGTGCTCTACAGATCCTACTCTTCCAGGGAAATGTTGTAAAAACTGAAATCTCGTCATGCTTGAGTGGGTCTTGTCATGACACTTTTTCACTACTCTGCGCGAGGTACACCCTGGACTGGTCCAGAAAACAGTATCCGAGGGCAAAATGCTACTTTGTCAGCAATGTGTCATTCAGCAAATAAAAATGTACAATAATAACACTGTGGTGGCCTCCTGCACCAACTCCTCAACAAAGATTACTAGAATAACAGCTTCCTTGCCATGGTGACGGCAGAGGACATTTAATCACAAGGAACCCAAATTAAAGGTGCTTTTGTCTCTTAAAGTCTCATCGGAGCGCGACTTCACCTCCAAGGGGAGTTACAATTAAAAGCAATGTCATGGAGGCAGCCAAACAATCTGGGCTGTTATTGTTTGTGGTTAGAGCACAGTGGGGGAACATGAACCTCTTAGCCAGCACTTAGTGAAGGTTGCTCTGTTGCTATGGCACAGCGCTTAGGGAAACAGAGAGAGGATGGAGAGGGGAACTGAGGGAGGGTGCAACATGGAGGAAGAGTTGTGTGTTGCCTTGGTGTTTCTCCAAGCTGAATCCTCCGGGGTGTTCAACACGGGGGAGTGCAGCGTGCAGCTGTGGTGCGACTCTGCTTCCAGTGTCTGGCATGAAAACGTAATCTGGTCTGCTGAAATTTCTTGAGATGAACGGTCTAAAAATGCAAATACAGTAAATGCTCTACCATATCATCATCTACCTGAATATCATCAGGTAATGGGCAAACCATAAACTAGCACAGGGAAACTCCTGAGGGAAATATCTGGCTCTTTAGCTGCTAGTAGCTAGCTGCGTCTGTCTGCTGTCTTACTGCGCAGGTACTGTAGAATTCAATAGGATGTTAGAGCTTTTTCACTGAAAACAGCTGCCTGCTGAGGCAGAAAAAGTTGCTGTGAGAGTGAATCAAAACACTGCAGATTCAGTAATTCTGTACAAAATTGATCCATTTATGTCGTGAGCTAAAGATCATTCCCCCCCCCGGTGGAAAATAAAGTTGTTCTCCATCAGGCTGAACCAAATCAATTTTACACCTAACCTTAATCAAAGTTTTATTGATGGGATCTTATCAAATCTTACCCCAACCTCTAATCTTTCATATTAGAAAGTAATTTTATTTGTATCCATTGTATGCATCACAAAGCTCTTGCCACTATCTTGAATTATACTACGTTGGTTAATTTAGTCATGGTGCATTCAAAGGATAAGGTCAATGTTAAGCTTTTCGGCGTGCAGAGTGACTCCGCAATAATAACATCTGCTTTGTCCTGCGAATACACCGACAGATTTCTGAGCAGTCTTCTCCTCGAAAACGAATTGATATTCTCATTGTTTCCTGGACACACTGTTGGAAGTAACTGCAGCCTTATTCCTGTCGTTCTACTATTAAAATGAGCATGTTGCGGATGACACCGAAACTATTTCACATTGCCAAAGTCACCTCTCTATAATAAAATACTCTGGCGCCTCGACGGACATTATTAAATACTTTAGGGTTACTCTCAGATTTGACTCTGCTCCCTGCTCTCCAGCAAAATATAATTACCATCAATCCCTCAGCTAGCAGAAAATGAATGTCTAAGACACATGGTGGAGAATCATATTGGACTGGATTATATTCCATTGTGTGTACCAGAACATATTAATCATTTATGACTTAAGTATATGATTTGTTTGTCCTTAAGGTATGTGCTTAATTCGTTCCACCGTGATGTCCCAGCAGAGTACAATCACTCTGAAGTATTTCATCTCCAATTCAGGCAACAATGAGCATACAGAATACATCCATTACAGCTAAAATGAGAACAAAAGAGTCAAGAGACTCTTTGTGCTAATCATGAGGCATTCACGCAATGTCAGCAAAATAGTCACATCGTTTAAATAGCCTATATTAGCTAGTTTTGCAGTGTTATGTGTTTGGAGCGGCTTGTTAGATAGATTTTATTTAGATGTGACTGTTAGCTTTTCATCAACGGTTTGTTGATACTTGTGTAATTCTTTTCACCAACTGGGGGACATCATCGCTGCCAGAAATGGCTCATATTTGCAACTTGAAAGTACAACTCGGAGGCTCGGGTCATTTTCCCGCCCTAATAGGCTCAATAACGCTCACAGGAATGTGAGAGTAGTGTGTACACTCCCACACAGTCCTCAGACGACATACAATTAGCCAAAGCAATTGAAAATTGCCTGAACTGTGGAGGTCGGTGCACTATGGATGTTCAGGGCCTTTAACCTTTGCAGGATGTCTGGCTTCTTCTCAGTTCCCTGCATATTACATCACTTTAGTTTATTAGCTAGTAGACCATCACGTAACATAGAGGCGATACCACGTTTTCTTCGGAGAAGTCCCACCAACCTGTCACCTCGACTTAATGGTAAAAGAACGTTTAAGGTTTTCACAGAAATGAGGCCATGTAGCCATTTTCCTGGATATTATTTTGAGCAAAATGAGGCTCTGCAAAAAAAATTTGGTAATCATCATTTGGTTGAATTCATATGTTTCTCCATAACAAAATCATCTACATTCTGCTTGACTTTATAAAAGTGTAACAGTTTTTTTTGGCCAATCAGCAGGACGAAGGAGTTTAAAGCTACCATCTAAGCCACCACGTTGCCATGGTGATGCTTGCCCCAAGCTGGCATGATATGGGCGGGGACTGGATCGCCTTATTAGCTGGCTGAAGGTCACCACTGGAGACAACACTTGTGATATTTGTTGACATTTTGAAAATGGACAGCAGCTCCCATTACACCTCACCCGGTGGCCCCAGAGAGTCGGGGCGAGAGACGATTTCATGTGAAGTTTGGGGGGGGACTAACACAAAGAACTTCATCGACTGAACTTGCTGTTCTGGAGGCAAATATTTTGACTTTAACTGTACATCTGTTTCCCCTGCAGCAGTTAATGAAAGAGCAAACAGAGATCGTCAGGGTGCGATACAGATGAAATAATTGCCAGTGTCACCGTATTATGGAATACCCTCAGCCAGAACAGAATTAAATTGTCCCATTCTCTTGAAACCCAGCGATTATCTTAGACAGCCTAATCCTACCAACACACTGTACTCAATGATCCATCATCTGTGTTTGAACATTGCTTCATTAGTCCAGCAGGCACCCAGAATATTCCTCTGATAGTGTGGAGGGTTCATTGAAAAGAGAGTCTGTGTATTATATAGTGTGTGTGTGTGTGTGTGTGTGCAGAAGGGGTGAAAGAGAGAGGGAGCCACCGAGTTATTTGAAGGTTGTGAGTCTGACACTTTCAAGCATGCTGTCTCTGATCAGAACACTGTTGCATATGAATGACCCCCTACCTACTCACCATGAATGTACAATGCACTGGAGGTCTCTCTCTCTCTCTTTATCATTCTCTTTCTCTCTCTCTCTCACACACACACACACACACACACACACACAATGCTTTGACAGAAAATGTGATTCATTATGGCTGTCAGTGCTGTCTTGTCAAGCTACATTACAGAGCAGAGGATATCTTGCCACACAGTATACTGTATGACATGCAATGCACTTGGCAATGATGACATGATGCTTCTAAACTTGACTAATTTAATATGACAGCGTCAAATACATGTAAGCAAATAACAGTACATAAATTGCTATGGACACACATGCAGAACATTTGGCTGTGTATTATGCAACCCCCGTGTAATATAAATCCACAATATAACCAATATAATTATCAATAATGAATAGGATGTATGGTGCCTCATACTCCATGCTGTGTGAGCTGTGAACTATCATTCAAACAACAAATACATGCTTCCTTTTACACAGGCTGTTCTGCTTGTAATGACTTTTTATCCTTTTGCTTTCTTCACTCATCTCAAAGTGCATTCCTCTCTCTCCGCTTACAACAAGGCTTCTCGTTGTAAATTAAATAAAAGAAAATGTGGCATGTTTCCACTGCACTTTGCTGTCTTTTTTTTACGTCTGCCTTCCTGTCTTTGTAGCCTGCTGCCTTGGATTCCTGTACATCACATGCTGCCCTGGGTCCTAATCTGCCTCTGATCATCTTCATCACACTCTGGAGGTTTGAAACAGCACATCGGGAGCAGGCGCAATGCGACTTTAAAACACCAACTAGCCCTCAACCGCCTTCAACGTGTACATAAGAATATTGTCGCATGCTTAGTTGCATTTTATCAGCGATTCAACCTTAGACCTCAGCCTCCCCACAGATTCTGTCCAGCATAGCTTCCTTAACCTGTGACAAAACATAGCCAGAGAGATCAATGGTTCTATAAACCATCCTGCATCCTTCATTCACCCAGTAGGTAGGGACTTGTTCTTACCTTCTGTCCCCAGCTCCAGGGAGTTGGCCGAGTCCCCCTCCTCCAGGGAGAGCCTTCCAAACACGCTGCCAGCCATGGTGAACAACACCTCTCCACAGTTCACACACTCACAGTAACACACCCAATACTGTATTCTGCCAAAACAGCGGCTCACTCTTTCCTGCCTCTTCACCTGCTCTTAACATGAATGTGCATAAGCTACGTCTGGCTGAGCGTCTTCTCCTATCGCATGAATGAATGGAGACAAGAGAGGGTTGTGTGCATGAGCAAAGGAGGGGCAGGAGGGAGGGAAGTATGATGCTTTCTCTAGGAGGAGGGAGAAAAGAAAGCAGGATGCTTTTCCCTCCAGGCTTCCCTGTGGGGGTTAACCGGAGGAAAGAGCAGAAGGTTGGCTTGGAAGGATGATCGGTAAAGGAGGCGGTGCATAAGGAGCGGACACGTATATGAGTGATGACCCTTCACACTCCTCACAGACACAGGTACAAACACAGCCAGCGAGAGACGTGCACTGTAAGTGAAGAGCACTTACTGGGAGATTTATATTTGTGCTTTTAGCTCATGAATCGAGGAAAGTTGTATCCGAGTTCCGCCGCTGACAGGATTTGAGAAATATTTTCTTGTTTAAAATCAAAACTGACCCTTCTCTAACCCGTCTGCTAGCCGGCGCAAAAATAGCCTCGCAAAAATGCTGCTTTTTAAATTTAGAAGAAAAAAAAAAAAGACAGGAATTGGTTTGGAGAAAACAATTTACTGTGCGTTACTAAAAATGCCAGTCACCCAGACTCAGCCCTCGGCTTGTGTACAAATCAAGACTGACTGACAGCCCATTACAAAAAGAAACTCCAGACACATTTTAACTCTCTACAGAACTGCATTTCTCCTTCTAACGTGCAGCTGACTGCTGCAATTTACTACCACATGATAAAATACTTTAAAGCTTTGACTTCTGGATTTGGGCCGTTAACTGATATACTGAGACTCTTAATTTCCCAAACATCTGGCCGTGGCTTTTCAATCTTTTATGTGTCTCGATCAAGTGCTCTCAGCACCGAGTGAAGAGGAAATGCATGGAAGCATGGCTATCTGCCAGTTTAACGTGGACACCTTTTTTGGCACTCAAACTAGGAAACATCATTCTGCTGCTGTCACAGTACAACATTTTCAACTTTGCTATCAATGCCAAAGTACACATCTAAAACTCACTGTGATACAAAGCTGAGACCATCAATGGAATAAATGTTTAGTTATTCTAGGCAAAAACAATCCCATATTTTGATCCTGGGATGAGTTTTATCATCCAGTGCAAGACGTGGTGCACAGTTTGGAGCTGTTGCCATGTTTTCAGTTATTACACCGAGTCCCACAGTTTGTTTTCTGTTGCCTGTCATCTTTACTTTATATTTAATGTCTCACAGCAGCTTTGAAGTAGTACCAAACTGTCTGTTAACATGAAAAACACTATGAAGTTTTCATCCATTTCATAGAAAACAAACTGCCTTCTTCAAATAAACATCTATTTCACAACAAGTTAAACTCTTAACTGCCATTAAGTAACTATGACCCGTGCAAGGCACTCAAAGGGTGATTGCAAATCACATAACCCTCTGTGTTTCACACCGTACTATTTCAGACAACATCGATCAGTCATCAATCCATAATAAAAGACTTGCTTAATGTCTCCTAAAATAATTATTTGTACTACTGGCCACTGGCACGGATTTGCATGGGTCCATGAGTGGAGGGCTGCAAAGGGTACAACAGCAATTCTTTGGAGGCATGACTGATCTAAGGCTGGAGTTTTAGCACTCCATTAGCCAGCTCATTAAGTCACATTAGAACTTGGGAGATGAGATGCATGTCCTGAGTGCTGGAATAACCACAAACCATTCAGTATCTCCTCCTTCTCCCTCTCTCTTGATATCTCTCTCTCTGACACACACACACACACACACACACACACACAAACACACAGAGATGCCCTCATCATAGCGAGACCAAGTCACTTACCGGAGTCAGAGCTGGATGTTGCCACAGGCATTTG
>JAVQJF010016319.1:0-44310 GCA_036023855.1 Gadopsis marmoratus | reverse complement strand
TTTATATATATATATCTCTGCTCACTCTGCTCTATCTCCTCTCTCCATTGTCTCACACTGCTTGGATTGATCAATATTTAATTTTCTCCCCGAGACGATGAGAGGTGGAGGTCTGTGATTGTTGGTGGCGCTCTCCCTTCACCTTCGACTATATTCTTTGTTCTCTGTCTGTCCTTTTTATTTCCACCCCTCTCTCTCTCTCCTCGTCTCCTCACTCGTTGATAGCAGCATCAGATCTTGGCCACTGCACCTCAGTTAGCGATAGTTTGTTTGGCCCTGGCTCTCCCTTAATGAGGCGTCATTAAGGAGATGAAGTGGGCCGACCACAGAGGTCGGAACAGGGGTCATCTGACCTGCTGCTCGGCCATGCTGTGAACAGATTTCTCCTGTAACCTTTGACCCTTGTAATATTGGACAAGAGCATTTCACTGTAGCCTTTAATGACTGTCATGTCCAGGAACGTGGGCGCTTTATCATTTACAATAATGGTTCGGTGCAATTAGACCCCATATTTCAATAGATAAAGATTGATATCAGGAAGGTTTTAAAGATAGTCATATAGTAACATACATGCAAACACTCACACATGAAGTTAATTTCACTGAGAAGTGACTAAGCTTCATGGATAACTTGAGATAAAATTAATACTGTTACTTTTAGATATGAGCGTTTTCAAGGTAATATATTTAGCAAGGATGATTACAATAGAAGGAATAATGACCTCCTATAAACGTATCCCTTGTCAGTTGTGGCGAATGGGAGTCATTTTTGATCTGGAGATGTTGCAACAAGGTAAAGTTTTGCCATGTAGGTTGTTTGTGACGCCGTTTAGATCTTTTTATTTCTCAAGTGATTTTAGTTGTCGTGCTGTTTTTTATAATGGTGTGCATCAGTTTGAAGTCACGCACAACAAGAAGATATAAGGATGAACAATATATACTGATCAGCCATAACTTTATAACCACTGACAGGTGAAGTGAAGAACATGGATTATCTGGTTACCATGGCACCTGTCAGTGGGTTGGCGGTATATTAGGCAGCAAGTGAACATTTTGACCTCCAAGTTGATGTTTAGAAGCAGGAAAAATGGGCAGCGTAAGGATGTGAGCGACTTTGACAAGGAACCAAACTGTGATGTCTAGACGACTGGGTCAGAGCGTCTCCAACACTGCAGCTCTTGCGGGGTGTTCCCGGTCTGCAGCGGTCGGTACCTACCAAAAGTGCTATGCGATATGCTTTAGCTGCTGTTAATTTTAAAGGCTGTGCTGCCATTGTGACTTACATGATCACTAAAACATTGTGAACACCGTTGAAATGATTGATGGGGTTGCTTAAGCCAGTCTGCCGTTGTCATCAAGTGGTCTTTTCTATTACTGTCGTCACATTACACATGATTCACGTGCAGCTTGTATCAAAGTTGACAAAGCTTTAAATAGTCTCTGTAGAGCTGATAAAGTAGATTGAAGAGCTAGGTTTAGGATCCTCAGCACACGGTGTATGTGTAGCTACACACACACACACACACCGGGATAATGACACACAGATGTGTGTTAAGTAAATATAGGCAGCCCTTTTTACGGAGCTCAAAGGGGGAGCAGGAGAAATGATGGGGTATTAACAGGAAGTTCCAATTTGTAGGTCAGAGTATAATAACAACCTTTGAGTGAGCAAATTGAAAATGAACCCATTGAGAATTGAGTCGTGTGCAGCTGAACGCTCACTCGGGGCCCGCATTTCCTGCTGAGGAGAAAAAGAGGAAAGAGAAACAGAAAAACACTTATCTGGAGCTGAATGAGAAGAGCTCAGCAGCTCTGGAGATACCGTAACTCTCTCGTGCCTTGTTTCAAATTCGTTTTGGATTTCCTTTTCTAAATGAACTCATTTTCTTCTTGGCCTGTTTTTTTTTTTTTTTGGGGGGGAAAGAAATGCGTTTTATTTTCACTTGTTGTTCATAAATGTATTTAGCAAAATCCTCCTACATTTCTTGTTTAATGCTTTCTCAATATTAAGTAATTAAGTAAATGCCAGAATACTGTGGAAAATGCATTATACGTCCATCCTATACCCTTGTGTTGAAGGAGTCAGGCCTTATTGTACATGTTCCTCATCAATCCAGTCAGTGTAAAATTGGCGTAATTACTCACCCTGCTGTATTTTATTAAAGTTGGAGCCCACGTTTCATTGTGTAGTGGTCAAGATGTCAAACTTCTGCGGTCTTCTGCGCGTCTGTAAGCAGTTCGTCATGTGTTTTTTCCTCAGGTGGAGCTGGTGCGGTGGACGGAGAGCGTCGGCCTGACCCTTGTGAACAGAGACCTGACCTCCCTGCAGCTGAAGACTCCTTCTGGACAGATTCTCTCCTTCCACATCCTGCAGATCTTCCCCTTCACCTCCGAGAGCAAAAGGATGGGCATCATCGTCAGGGTGTGGAACTCGTACATAACGATATGTGTCTTTGTTGCTGAATCATGTGTTTTGTGTCAGTCTCTTACATGACTAAAGGGCTTGCATTTTGTTTAGATTTGAGTTTTTAACCTAAAATGCCTCATATAATATATTGTAGTTCTTTTGGTCTTTATTATGTTTTGTCTATTGAGAATGAATGAATTATTATGTTTTGTGGCCTCTTGTATATTTTGAGCTGCACAGAGCCGGGCTGCATTATGACTGGTGTAGAAATACATCTCTGGAAAAAGTTAAGAGACCTCTCCAAATTTTCCAAAGATCATTTTATGTGTTTGAGTAAAATGGTAAAACCAGAGAACTGATTATTTTGCAGTGGTCTCCTAATTTTTTCCAGAGCTGTATGTTGTTCTGCTGTTTTTTAAAGCTTTCTGCACTTGTACACAGGAAGTGTACTTATTGACATTTGGTATTGGATTCAGGAGGAGTCAACAGGAGACATTACTTTCTACATGAAGGGTGCGGATGTTGCCATGGCGAGCATCGTCCAGTATAACGACTGGTTGGAAGAAGAGGTAAAAGACTCGAGCTGTGTCACAAATCGATGCAACACACTAAGGTTGCATTCTTACTTCACACATTGGTTTTCCCTTACTGCTAGCCTTGTAGCCACATAATTAAATAGATTAAATTAGCTACTTTTGCAGTGTTAAATATGCGAAGCGGTTTGTTTAAAACGTGTAACGGAAAAACAAACTATGTATAACTCCTTTTTTAAATTAGCTGTGTGGATGGTACTGTGTTATTTTGGATTTTATTTAGATGTACCTGCCAGCGATGGTGGTTTTGAGGCCATGGTGGGTTTTCGTCACTGTCAGAACTTCTTGATATCGCAGACTTGGAATTACAAGTCTGGGTCTGTCGTGGCTGACACGCTTGTTGTAATTACGTCCCAAATAATATGACGTGTGAACACTGGAAAAATGACAAAACAAGGTATACTCAAAACGGTCAGTATTCATAGTAAAAAACACAATTTTAGCATTTTTGCAGTATTTTCCCACAACTCACTGCACAAAGAAAATTAGGAGCTTCTAGCAGCTGTAAAGGGGGGGAAAAAAACTGCTTCAGAAAACAAAAAACCGTGGGAAATTTAGTTAGGACCCAGCAGCAGCCATGTCATCGTCTAATAGCATAAACCTTCATCTGCTCACTTATAATGAGCCACTCTGGATGAGAACATTAGCAAAATGACAAACACGTAATCTTGTTTTGCTTAAACGTATGCATTATCACATATAGTGATAATTTCGTAGCCCAGCACCCTCCAACTAATGAGGACATTTGTAGAGAGATCAGCGGGCCATGTCTACACCAGTTTGGTGGTCGAAGGTCTTGTGTGCATATGTTCATAATTATATTGGCATTATTGAGTCATTTAGCACTGGGGGCAGCGTTTCATTTAATTAGTGACCTACATAAAGTTGAAGTAATTGCAGTATGTCATATTCTTGAACAATGGTGCTAATGATGTCCTGTTGGCTGTAATGTCCCCCTGTCAAATCGGCCGGCGCTGCGCTTACTCTGCCTGTCAATAACCAATCAGCATGCACAGATTTGCTCCATTGGTGTTTCATATCAAAAATAAACCGTCACGCACCCCTTTGTTTTCCTGTGTCCTTTGAATTTCACCAGAGGCTGTGTTATTCGCTATTGATTTTTTTTTTTTTTTGGTGTTGGTAACAATATGCTGCTATTGACAGTACTGTAGATGGTGTACTTAAACAGCAGCCGCTCTGATGGAACAGATGATCTGCCCCATATTTAGGGAGATTAAACATGCACAAACGTTTATTTCTAATAACCAAAATCTTCAAATTCATCCAAGAAGTAAAGCTTTAGATAACTACTTGACAAAAACTGCATGTATATCTGTGTTTACTAACATGATCATCTACTCTTGTCAGTGTGGGAACATGGCCAGAGAAGGCCTGAGGACGCTGGTGGTGGCCAAGAAGTCCCTGTCTGAGGAGCAGTATCAGGACTTTGAGGTATGGATGAACACTACTGTATGTACTGTACAGCCTGTTTGTCCTGCACACCATACAATCCCGTCCTTAACTTCAATGAATCTCATGTTTTCTTAAAACTTCTTTTTGCCGCAGATTTTATTTGCCAAGTTGGGAGAGAGTTGTTTCATTTTGTAATGAATGTTTGACCACTGCACCTGTACTTTCAGCGTCTTGTAAAACCATGAGGGTTGACGTGAAAATAAAACAGAACCAAATCAATAAATCCTCCAAACATTTTCTCCCCCGTCTACCTGCAGAACCGCTACAACCAGGCGAAGCTGAGTATCCATGACCGAGCCCTGAAGGTTGCAGCGGTGGTAGAGAGCCTAGAGAGGGAGATGGAGCTCCTGTGTTTGACCGGTGTGGAAGACCAACTGCAAGCAGACGTCAGGCCCACGCTGGAGCTGCTCAGGAACGCTGGCATCAAGGTTGGCAAGGAAATTTAACAGCGGCCACCAGTATAATGCTGGTAGATTCTGTCCCTGGCCAAAATGTTTTCCACCATGACCCTCTTCCCAGGAAAATCTCCCTTACGTAATGAATGGAAATGATGTATTAGTTTAACCAGACACCATTAAGGAAAAATGTCTGACTGTATTAACTCATTAGTTAATGCAACTGAATATATGAAACATGACCCTGAACGTCCAGTGAATCGCACCTTTGCCTTTAAATACTACGTCTTCCGTCCTACATGTTGATCTTGTTTTTTGCATACAGGGTTCGTACAAAGTCATGAAAGTTTGGAAAAGCTTAACCATTATGTTATGTTTTCAAGGTTAGGGATATGCTTGAATTTGAATATATTTGTTGAAAAATGCTTTAATTTCAACATAATCTGGTGTTTCATCATCGGCACAGTCGCTCATGTAAACCGAACATCTTTTTAATATTTGAAATGAAATGACCCCGTCCTCATATCTGTTGTGTCCTGGCATTTCTAGTAACAATTTAGATGTGTGGATAAAGGCTTCGAGAGTCTGGACATTTTTCGTTGAGGTACCTTGAAAGTGCTTGAATTTTAATCTTAAAAAAGCAGTATGAACCCTGTGCATAGATCTGGATGCTGACAGGGGACAAGCTTGAGACGGCTACATGCATCGCCAAAAGCTCCCATTTGGTCTCCAGGAACCAAGACATCCATGTCTTCAGACCGGTATGCTGTTTTTCTTGCCCTCTTTACCGGTGCTTTGATGTAATCATAATGCGCCTACTGAATGGGAAATGACAAAGAGCCTCAATGTCCTCACAGCTAATTGTATTGTGTGGCTCTCGAGCAGGTCTCCAGCAGAGGAGAGGCCCATCTGGAGCTCAACGCCTTCAGAAGGAAACATGACTGTGCTCTGGTCATCTCTGGAGACTCCTTAGAGGTACTACAACAAGGCTCAGCACACAGTGACATTTCCTTGCACAGCAGATGATGCTGAGGATGCAGCCAAGCAGGTGATGAGAAAAGAAAAAGTATTTATCAGCCAACAAATGTTGGAGTTCAACCAAGACCTTGAAGATTTAAAGAGGAAAACAAATCGCCAAAACATATTGGTCACTTTTTTATGAGGCGGAAGAATTGGAACTTTGCTGAAAATTTGGAAACCGGAGTTTTACATTTAGTTGGAAGAGAACCAGATCAGTGTTTTCAAACTAATTTAGACATTGAAAGGCAACATGTAAATACGTCTGTCCAGCAAACTTTGTTTTGTGTTTCCATCTCTGTGTTGCAGGTGTGCTTGCGGTATTACGAGCATGAGTTTGTAGAGCTGGCATGTCAGTGTCCAGCGGTGGTCTGCTGTCGCTGCTCCCCGACTCAGAAGGCCCAGATTGTCACGCTCCTCCAGCAGCACACGGCCAACAGAACCTGCGCCATCGGTGAGTGTTGACAGATGACGACGCCCGTTTGCTCTGGTCCGCAGACAGCCTGGGAAATTCTGTCCGGGGGGGGGAAAAGTGTCTGTGTAAATTCAGAGTAAATTCATCTCTCGGACAGATGAATTAAATAACCAGTCCAGTGGAATTGCCTCAAAACTGTCTGAGCTGCCATATCTCAGTTGGGACTAACTCCAAGCATTCAACACACACACCAGATATAAAAATATAAATATTACTTCTTATATCCACAAGATGGCAGTCAAAGCTCACTGAGAAGCACCCAGCAAAGTCTGCTACTTTTATAACCTCAAGCATACATGGTAAAATAGTGGGTAACCTGTCTTTGTGGGTTTTTACATTTTGTGACAGGTGATGGCGGAAACGATGTCAGTATGATCCAGGCTGCAGACTGTGGTATTGGAATTGAGGGAAAGGTAATAATCTTGAATCACCATATTTCATGCAGTAGTAAAATTATTAGTACTTAAAGGCATACCTTTTTCTTGAGTGGCGATATCGTTCCCTGAAGGCCACATGTCATGTCTTACTAAAATGTAATGAATGTTAGGAGCGCTGCAACATCACAAAGAGCTGTCCCAGAATAACTGCGTCCGTGCTTCCTTTGAAACTCAAGTTACGCACACTGTATCTGACTTTGTCAGTTTTGAGGTTTGAATACATTTCTTTAGAAGCAGGTGGTACAACCCAGCAGTAGCATTGCACAGGGTTCGTACAAAGTCTTGAAAGTTAATCGAAACCGTTATGTTTATAAGGTTAGGAGTATGCTTGAATTTCAATATAGTCTTTGAAAGATGCTTGATTTTCAACATAATCAGGTATTTCAACATCGACACAATCACTCATGTAAACCAAAAATCTTTTAATGTTTTGGAAACAATCTCGTCCTTATATTTGTTTGTCTCCTGGTATTTATCGTCACAATTTAGATGTCATGATAAAGGCTTCGAGAGTCTGGACATTATTGGTTTATGTGCCTTGAAAGTGCTCAAAAGGTGCTTGAATTGGACTCTAAAGAAGCTGTAGGAACCCTGATTGCATCTTTCATTCTTGTGTGCAAACAGGAAGGGAAGCAGGCGTCTCTGGCCGCAGACTTCTCCATCACTCAGTTTAAGCACATCGGTCGCCTGCTTATGGTTCACGGCAGGAACAGCTACAAGCGCTCTGCAGCGTTGGGCCAGTTTGTCATGCACAGAGGCATGATCATCTCCGCCATGCAGGTACAGCAATAATTAAAACACCCACAGAATATATAATTGACAAAGCTCGTTTTTGCTGAACGAAGGTAAAATAAAAATGTGTGTCACCTCATGATTTATCAAAAGTGGGGAATTTTGTAATGATCTGTGTGTATTTCTTTTAAAGTCATGTTTGCTGATGTTTTGTTCGTAATCTCTTTATTTGCGCTGTGTGGTGAAGCCAATGACAATTTTCCACATTGTGGACATTAAAGTTAAACTAACTATATGACATTTTTGTTTTCTATTCTCAGGCTGTCTTCTCCTCCGTATTTTTCTTTGCCTCCGTGCCCTTGTACCAGGGTTTCCTCATGGTTGGGTATGTACCTACTCCAAATGTCATGAACCTTCTTGGTTATGACTTAATTGCAAAAACAAAAATAATAATTCCGTTGTTTTGTTGCCCATCCTTCTCGTCTCTGTACACCGCTTTGTTCTGTGCAGGTATGCCACCATGTACACCATGTTTCCTGTGTTCTCACTGGTTCTGGACCAAGACGTGAAGCCGGATATGGCTCTTCTCTACCCAGAGCTTTATAAAGACCTCACCAAGGTACAGTGCATCTTTAACATATGCGTGTGTTTGACCTTTATCCACAACTTTTTAGGATGGCGTACCATGAAAGTAGAGTTTGCTTCACTCGTGGATGATGTTTCTCTCTTTCAGGGCCGCTCATTATCTTTCAAGACTTTCCTCATCTGGGTTTTGATCAGTGTGTATCAAGGTAAAGGCTCACAGGCTCACTCTAAAAGTTATATTTGACCAGTCACTGTATCTGTAACAATAACTATACGCAGAACCAACTACTTCAGTGTCTGTACAGAATGACCAGTCTGGCTGTCAAAGCAACTCCTCAACTGCCATTTCATCATTTCTACTGAGTCTAATACCAGGGACCCAGGGCCCCTTCAAACTCTCAGTCAGTTTCTCAGTATCTTAGGTTTCCAACCGCCATCCGCTTTTACATGCAGGCTTTTGTCCGTCCAGTAAATCGATATTTCTGTAATCACTAAGCCATGCAGCGTGTGAGAAAGATCTATGTTCCTCCTCGAGCGTGACTTCCTGACAGCTCGAGGTTTTTAATTAAAGGCCAGTACCAGGTCTGTGGAGGGGGGGAAGGAAACATGAAGACGATATGCAAGGGTGACAGCAGAGGAGGAAAATATTAGGCGCCTATCTCACTTAATTTATTACAGCGTTTGACTCGCTGGAATGCACTGTATGAAAAGCAATTATGTGATCAATTATAGGCTATTAAGCTCAATTTGTGTAGTGTTATGATTAAATGAAAGGCTATCAAGATACAGTAGGCACCCAAAGATGAGTGAGTGTCTGGACACCAGAGTGAGACACACTAGAGCACATTGTGCATCTTTTACCCTCATAAATAATGTTATTAAATCAGCCCTTATCTCCAGACACATTAATCCTTAACTCGGTGTCCCAGTCAGCTGTTCTGTGTCCGACAGACCTGAGTCAGAATGCGTGAAGAGAAACCTAAGAAATGATCGTACAGTAAAAATACTCGGAACACAGACACCACCCCTTCTCCTTGATCCCGGTTTAGCTTTTTCCACCTCTTCAAACAAGTAATCAAAATCAGTTTGCTAATGTCATTTTGTTTCCTGCGGCGCCGCCAGGTGGCATCCTCATGTACGGCGCACTGGTGCTGTTTGAGTCGGAGTTCGTGCACGTGGTCGCCATCTCCTTCACAGCGCTCATCCTGACCGAACTGCTGATGGTGGCGCTGACGATTCGCACCTGGCACTGGCTCATGGTGGTTGCCGAGTTCTTCAGCCTGGGCTGCTACCTGGCGTCGCTCGCCTTCCTCAACGAGTACTTTGGTAGGTGTCCATCCCCCCCCCCCCCCGAGGGTTCTTGTTCTCATATATTAAAATTCTTATATCTTTTGAAAGTGTCAGGAAATAAAAGAAAAGCTTAATTATAGATCTGAAAAAAATGCACTCTTGTCATTTGTTTTGAACAGTTTCAAACTTGATGCAGGTTTCGTGCAAAGTGCTTGGAAGTTTGGAAAATGCTTCGTTTTAACCCTTGTGTTTTCAAGGTTATGAATATGCTTGATTTCAAATATGCTCCTCACATTCGTTTGTCTTCTGGCATCACATCTAAATTAAGAGACTTGAAATGTTTGGTTTTGGTAACTTGAAAGTGCTTAAAAAGTGTTTTTGAATTTTACTCTTTAAAAGCTTTATGAACCCTATTGATAAACTGTGCAACGTCAATTTAGTCCGAAATGAATGAAGTTTAACAAGACGTGGTTTTTGGCACAACGTAATTAATTAATCTGCTGAATCAATTTTGTGACATTTATTTCTCTATAAAATGTCGGTAAAATTAATATTATAATTCCCCCGAACCCAAGGTGAAGTATTCAGTTTGCTTGTTTTGTCCAACCCACCATCAGTTTACCATCACGTGTGACAAAGGAGAGCAGAAAATCCTCACATTTGAGGCGCTTGAACCAACTAATATTTGGCATTTTTGCTTGGAAAAAATGACTGAAAAGGATTAATCGCTTAACAAAATAGCTGCCTACTAATTTTTCCGTCGATCGACTTTTCGTTTCAGCTCTACTTGGTATGTGGCGCATAGCTCTAACTTTCTCTCATGTTTGCTTTCTGCCCCCCCATCTGTCCCTTTCTGTTTCTCCCTTCACTGCTGCTCTTCTGTACTGCACTCACTCTATTTCTGCTGCATTTCTTTTGCTGCTGTATGTTGGGAACAGGCATAGGCAGGGTGTCCTTTGGAGCTTTCCTTGGTAGGTGTGCAGCCAGTTAACTCACCTCCTCATTCCCTCATCCATGTGCCAGTGATGTTTTACTGTGTCATCATTTCGTCTATTTCTTATGAGGGTTATTTAGTTTTTTTTACATCCTATGCACTGCAGGTCTTGATTGTCTTGCGTCATACCGTTCATTGCACTTGGTTTGGTTCATTTTTGTGCTGTGACAAATGCACAAAATCCAACATGTTGTGACTGGATTCAGCACATCGAGACCAGCATCTGATTTTGACTTTCTAAGCTGTATCGCGACTGTTCATGTTGCTTTTATCTCATGCGATCAAGTGATGTTACCTTTTACTTGATTGACAGCCCACACTCATCACCGCACAGCACTAAGACCTGTGCACCTAAGCTGCTTTCCTTCTGTTTGCTCTCCCAGACTTGTCGTTCATCACGACCTGGCCTTTCCTGTGGAAGGTGTCCGCCATCACGCTGGTCAGCTGTCTTCCTCTCTACATAATCAAATACCTGAAGCGCAAGTTTTCACCTCCCAGCTACTCCAAGCTGTCCTCGTGAGCCAATCTTGGATTACTTGCACTTGTTTTGTAGTTTCAGCACTTCTCCGAGATTTGTATTTCAGCACCTTTTTTTTTTTTTTTTTTAACACTCCCTGATCCTCGGTGATGGACAGGTTGACCTGTGGAGGTCCAGGAACCACTGGAGCAATTGAAAATGGGGAGAAATTAAATACTTCTTTGGCGTATGTCACTGAAACTTGGGATAACTTGAAAAAACAGAGCACATAAATTAAAGACAATAAACGGACGTATTTAGTCACACAACAGAAGAGCTAAATGGTGCGAGTGTCTGCACTTTGAAGGCCTGAAACACTGGACGCCATTTTGATGGAAATAGTCAATCTGCCTTCTTTTTGTTTAATGCATTACGAACAAATCTGCTTCGAGTGTCATTTTATACAGTTCTGATGCATCGCTTTCCATGTTTAAATTTTTATATATGTGGAGATTTTTTTTTTTGGTGTTTTTTATCCTAGGTATTAATTACAGTTGCTGTCCTGCATCTGTGAACAGTGTTGCTGCAAGGCGTAAAAATGTTGTCCTACCTTACTGTAAATAAAGCCTTTACATGCGTCTTTGATTACCACTGCTGTCGACGTAAACCTCACTGTGCTTAACAGTCGTACAGATGTGCATTACAGCAACGAGACCATTTACGATGACATTCGCAAGGAAAATGCTGGACCCTGCTTCAATCTGAACTTCAGTGCATTTGCTGCTTTACGTCCTCTTACTTTTCTAAGACGCTGAATGACATCATCAGTCCATCATCTCCGTGGTTTGAAACCAGCACTCCATAGCGACATTAAATGTTGTATTGTCAGCATATTTGGCCTTGTTTAGACCGCATCCTTTTTAAATTTTATAATGTCTGTCGGTGGCCACCAGTCCTCTTGTCTGGACAGAGCAGCTCGATTTGTGCCTCGTTATGATGTATTTTAATATACTGAAGCCGCGTTGGACGTTACACAGTCAATCAGAGGTTTTTGTTTGGTTGGCGTTTGTTTTGTTTTTTCACCTCTGCAGCCAGCTCTGAACTTGAGTCCTGCTGTTCTCTCAGAAAACCTTTTTTTCTGATGGTAAAACGTCTTTAAAAGTCATGACGAAGGACCCTGAAGCACTGACGGCTGTGTATTTGTAGGCCTTTATTGACAATATTTCTCCCCTGGGCCTCTGTGACTTTGGTCCGTAGCAGACGTTGACATCCTGCTCTTTTTCTTTTTTCTTTTTTTTAAAGGAGTTTAATGAGTTTTATCATTCACTCCATGTACAGTAAGTGTTGAGCATGTTTTGAACACAGTGCAACAAATCAGGTGGACAAAAGTTAAACATCTTTTATTTTAAAATGCACAGTCCAGTACAGAGGGTGTGGTCTAGCTATGTTTTCTTTTTTTTAATCAGGTTGTCATTTTTAATTGAGTTTAACTCAGGTTGATCATTCCCAAACATAGTTGTTTATCATTATTTTGCTTATTATTATTATTATTATGGAGGCAACCGCATTGTAAAATGTAGCTACACTATAAGAAACGGGACACATGGTGGGTGTGGTTATTTGGGAAAGAGTTGGTGCGACTGCAACACTGTAATGCAAATTGCATTTAGGCTTAAAATGTTTGATTTTATATTCTTAGGAAGAGCAATTCCAAATGTCGATTTCCTGTGTTTTCTGTTGAGCACTTTCTTCTGTGTATGGGATGTATAACCTTTTTCGTTCTCGTGAACTACGCTGCGATTTCTAACAGTATCTTTTATTTAGAATGTTATTGATTTAATGAATAATAAAAAGATGACAGATGCCAAAAGGTTTCCTTTCTACATCAACAGTTAACAGAAACTGTTGTGAAGTTGTGAAGTTCATCATGTGGCCACTAGATGGGGGTAGAGACTAAACACTTGACAGAGGAGGATGTGGCTCAAACTACAGGAGTATTACAGTCAAATGCACGGTATTATTGATCTTTAGAGATATTGCTCCAAGTTTAGTTTATGAAAATTCTGCTGTTACTGTTGAGGGTCTCATTAAAATCCCCCCCATGACTACCATGCAGTAATATGTCACAAAGGCACATTATTAAACTTTAGAAATCTTTTGACTCTAAATGGACATGTTTCAATTTAATGAGACATTTATTTTAACATTTATTTTGGGAGCTTACTTTGTAGATGGAACTTAGATTTTCTGACTTTAAAATCTAAGTTATGTATTCCGATTTAACAGGTATTGCTTTCTACACCTCTAAGTCCTTGAAGTCCTCGTTACACATATTTATAACTGTCACATACTAACAGCTTTTAAATCAAAATGCCAACATGGCATCGGAGTAATACCTTTTAAAGGGAAAATCTGAAATCTGTGGAAATAGTTCAGTAGGCCTCTGTCGCTGGCATCCGCGAACGTGCTGCAATGGCTGATCCTTCTTTATAAACACCGGTTTCCCTTTTAAAGTCCCCGTCCATTCAAAAATGTGTTGCTCGTTGTTACGTGGACGTTTGAGCTTCACTGTGCAGAATGATGTGTGTGCAGTGTTCGACACCAAAAGGCTGTTTTCACGTTCATCTGCTGACAAAGGAAGGTTTCTGTGCTCCCCTTTAAATCTGAGTTTTAAGACGCGTACTTACGATTTTGTGACATCACAAGTGTGGAGGCCAATGGTGGTCCAGTATGCCACTAACACAGGTGCGATGTGGAAGCTTAGACCCTGAACGTGGACTTTTCAGTGAGGTAGGAGACGACTTGTTCAGCAGTTAAACCTACTGTAGAAAATGAAAAATGATTGCAAATTCCTAGAGTAGATGTCATTTTAGGCTAAGCAGCAACAGGCTAAGCAGGGTTATCCAGACGCCCCTCTCCCCAGCAACACTTTCCAGCTCCTCCTTGGGGATCCCAAGGCGTTCCCAGGCCAGTTGAGAGATATATAATCCCTCCAGCGTGTTCTGGGTCTTCCCTGGGGCCTCTTACCAGTTGAAGGAGTCGATGTCATTAAAACAAATGAAATAAGCAATTGCTAAAAACCACATCAGAAACAAATTGTTACTCAAAGCAGAGTATGTGTCTTAAGCCATGGCGCCTTACTGTATTTAAAGAGAGCTGCAGCCCAACCGTACAGTAATTACCGATTGCGCTTTTAAACGCAAACGCTGTGGCGGAACATTTAATGTATACAGTAAAAAGAAAAAAATATAGTTTCACTACGTAATCAAAGGCAGCCGTTGAGCAAACAGACAATGTGTTATCAATTTCTCCCCCGGCAGAGGAGGAAGTACTTTGCGACCGGGTGATGAATGTGATGGTCCGATGGCTTTAACATGTTAAGAAATGTTCTCTTTCATCTTCTCGTTTTCACTTTGTAGCCGCACATCCACGGGAGGGAGCGAAGCGCCGTGCGATAGGCTGCACTTAACTGTTCCTGCCTTGTGTGTGTGTGTGTGTGTGCGCGTCTGTGGAAGGTTGCTGTGGTGTGTTTTCCAACCCAGCTGCAGTTAATGTGCTGCACGAGGAGCTCTGATGGACCGGATAATGTTCATGTGACTAATGATTTATTGTGCAGTTTTGTCTTTGTTGGAACGAGCTTCTCCTCGTGTCGATTTTTCTTTGTTTTAATTTATTGATTCTTGGACGCTGAGCTCAGTCTGGGTCTTCTCTTCGTGTATATTATGACATTTTAAGAAAACAAGATCATTCCAAACAGTTTTTTTTACAAAACGCATAAAATACTCACCAGTGGCGTAAGGTAGTTAGACAGGCCCCAGCGCACCCAGTTAATAGTTATGAAGCACACACAGAACATTAGGCATGTGTATTGTTTTAACAACAATGCTGGGGTGTACAGTCGAAATAGTTACTTAGCCCACTGTGTTGGAATTAGAATAAGCATATTCGTTTTGTTATAGATTGCTACTGACTATTTTACAAAAACAAAACAATGAAATTAAAGCCACGGCAGAAATTAGTTTGCCTTTCGAGGGTATATGTAGCAAATGGCACCATAATTTAATTTAATCTAATGTGAGTTTTTTAGTTGGAACACAGGCGCATCGCCGACTCACAAGGCCTGATCCACTCTCTTTGTGGGCCCCACAGGCTTCAAGATGACATTATATAGCCTCCGTTTCGCCACAAAAAGGTCTTAGCAAGACTGAGATTTAGGTTTAGTTATGAAATACACATATATACATACATATCATTACCATTAGCCCTTATATCTGAGCCACGTTTTCTTTTGTCAGCCCCTGCAGCACCTCGACAGTCCAACGTGGTCATTGCTTTGTGTAAAGCCAACACAGCTGAGAGACGGAACACGTGATGAGCGCCGACAACAGAACCTGCTCGTGTTAAGTGCAGAAACACAACAGTGGCGAGGCGTTACGTTGTCAAAATGAACGTTAATACTCTAATGTTTCATCCGTTGTGCAACAAATTGTCATCTGTCATAAAAAAAAAAAAAAAAGATTCCATAGCTTGATTTGAAGCCCTCCACAGGATGACTTTTGAAAAACACTTCATGTCTAAACTAGATTTTTGTTCCAGCCCATAAGTGGGATACAAAACACTTACGCAGCAGAAATTTCAGATACATGGAACATTTGTCAAATCTGTGTATTTTTTCTTCTTCGCATTTTTGCTGCTTTTTTTTTTTTTTTTATATGCTGGAGGGAGACCTGCCATTATGCTATCATGTTACTAAGCAGCCAAATGGCTTCTGTAGCCATATTCCATCTGACTGAGCTTGTTATAAAATTCCACTGCACCCTGTTTGAAACAACAACCAGTAGAGAGACAGTTACTGGTGATGATGTCCCTGACTGGCTTGATGGTGGAGAAGATTTGAAATGTCTCGAGGAAGACGAGATTATTCTTCCTCCTTCCAACATTCGGTTACTTGCTCATAGTGCAACTGTAATTTATGTTGTATATCAGCTGGTTTCAGAATTGCAAACATCATCTGCATCTTTGCCAGGAAAGAACTCCAGACATCTTTTCAAACATTGTTTTTGTTTATGATGGTGATGAATTTGAGGAGTGGGGTTGTTCCTGAAAAGGCCAACACGGCTCTCAGTGAGACCATCCAGAATAAATGAAGCTTTATTGTCTTACTCCACTTACACCATTTGCCATTTGAACTACTTTTTAGGACTTTCAGTCAGATTCCTCAACTGGCTGCTGTCACTGCCTACTTACCAACTGCCACCTCAACTGCTAACAGTACACACACACACATAGTACAACTTTCTCTGGCACTTCAGGTCCAACTGACAGTTTGACACCGTTTTTACTTTTCAACTGACCATTCAAACATTTCAACTGGCATTTGGCAACTGCTCTCCCTGCTGACGCTTGGAACACACTCTTTAACTATCTCTGGCACTTCAGCTGCATTGCTCTCATTGTTTACTGTTCATTTCAAGCTTTCATCTCTTGCTCTTCAGCTGTATTCAAGGTTTACATAAAGCCTGACTATTCAACTGCCTACAGGGCAATGTGGATAAATCCGCCGGTATCTTTACACTTATTGGGCTTGTTGGGCCCAACAGACAGGCCTTACCTCAGCGTGTGCGCAGCAACAAACTGGTCTATGGTAACCACACTCTTCCATGCTGTTACACTTGCTCCATTCTTGATTTATGTAAGCCACCTTGGGCACGTGGAGCCTGGGGCACCATGACCAGCAGCGGAGTGATAGTAAAGCGCTGTGTGCCTCGGAGAGCTGTGGTCGGTGTTGTGCATGAGCGTCACGCCAGCTTTGAGACCACTAGGGAGAGAGATAAAATGGTAAATGGACTTCACTTATATAGCGCTTATACAGATTGGTCCGTTCCCGCTCCGGTGCAAGGCGCTGACCTCCACCGGGAGCAACTTAGAGTTCAGTGTCTTTCCCAAGGACGCTTCGACGTGTGGACATGGGATCGAACCGCCATCCCTGGGATTAACGCACGGCCCGCTCCACTTCCTGAGCCACTGAAATGAATCTCCCGGGGCCTTCTGCAAACGCTCCCTCAGCTGTGAGGACTCCTCCCTCGGCTGTAACCCAGCAACGGGCATTCACAACAGGAAACGGAGCTGGGGATTCCGACACAGCGGCCGAGAAAAAAGGAGAACATTGATGGGAGACAGGAAGTCTGCCTGTAAGAGCGGGCAAGGTGGTGGTGGTGGTGGTGGTGGGGTGTGGTTCGGAGGTCACCACTGCTCTCACAGGCTGAATAACACCAAAATATCTCACATACCCCCATGACGAAAAGAAAAGGCATTTTAACGTTGCAAAAAGAAAGATCTTTTCTCCCTAACAGCTCCAAGTCACCGTCCTATAAACACAGCGGTTGATCAATACCGGTGACTCAGCGATTACATTATCAGGAGGTGAGCTTTCATTTCGCTCTCGAGCAGTGAGAGAAGCAGCATTTTTCATGCAACGTCTTCACCACACATTTTAGTTTGATCTCAGCTCTAACTACCTTTCTCTTCTTCTCTAGTGTCACTGTAAGCTGTTCCAAAGACCCTTTTTTGAGGCATCTTGCACATTCTGTGGTCGCCAATAGAGGTTGCAGATTACTTAATGTCCCCTGGAGACAGACTTTCTGGTCACAGTCTGAACTCGAGTTGTGGCCGTAGAGACTATTTATAATGTCTTATTATTCCACGTCAAGAAACACTTTATAAAATAGCAGTTATGAGTGAGAGGGGTGTGCGAGCAGGCTCAAAAAAAACGATTTCTTCAGTTTGCTTCCAACTCATTTTTCCAAAACAAACAGGTGATTCAGCAGTGGGAAAGCCAACGTTTTGGGCCCGGGTTGTTTCTTAGTTTATGAATAACTTATCAACGCTGTCCAATGTTCCATCGTGTTTTTTATTCAGACACAAATAAAGCCAGGCACTGGATTTTGAGGGTTCGAACTGTGGAAAGTAAAGCGAGCTGAGGTCTTTTCCACCTCACTGTGGCCAAACCACGTCATACCAAGCCATACGGAGTATACACAACACTTGGCCGGGGGCCACAAACGGGATGGCAGACGACAAAAATGTGTGGGTTTGTGACAGTGAGACCACCCCCCAACCCCCGATTCTTCGCCCCTCCCCAGGCTCTTAAAGCGATGATGCACCAGGCAAAACTCTGCGAACGGCAGTTGGGCAACGCCGCCGGCAGTGGGGATGTGGGGTCAAAAACATTTAATTGTTTCCAGGACACAAGATGATCTACGCTCTGATTAAATTAGCAATGCGACTGTGTCACTCATTAGCCAAAATGGAGTGCACCATAAGGGATGCGTTCCGCAGTGTGCTGTTCTGCGTTTGTGTTGTCCTCCCTGAGCTGCGCCGTTCGCTCACAGCGAAGGTCACACAGAAGGTCGCACAGTGCGACGGCGTCGCTGGAAACGCGGTTTGAATTTAGGCATTGAAGCCTGTCGCGTGTAAGCCATCTCAAATGTTTTAGTTACAGACGCACTTGGGCAATAACGACGAGCAAATTAAAAAAAAAAAAAGTGTGTCACAGGGTCTGTTCACTTGTTTCCCAGTAACGAGATGCTGCTGTGGGATTGAAATGACCATCCGAGTTGCCCAACAATTGGCCTGTGTATCACTGCCTTAAACCCTCAATACTGTATCTGAAAGTCGGTCTGTTTTTTGTTTTTTTTTATTAAAGAGCAGCTACAAATCTTGTTTTTGCTCTCCTCAAGTGGTTGAACTTGTGTCAGTGCGCTGTGACATCACTGTCGGGTTACAGGTGCGGCCATAAAGAGCATTGAAACGCTGCTTTCCAGCCTGGTATGACGTTCCTCTTTAAACGTATGATCAGTCCTTAAGTTGCCTATGTTGACATCGAGCAGACACAGAGCAACATTAGCATTCATTTAGAGTCTCTTCTTCAGGACACCCGACAAAATGTAAGTCCGATATTCACTCCGTTTTAGCTCAGTTTTCCTCTGCACCAACCCCAGCGATCACATCCAGCTCTTTGGCTGTTCTAACTGTATCGGTCTGATGTTGGGTGCTGAGCACACAGTGCACTGTGGGTTTATCGGAGCTTTTTGTCCCTCCCTGAAAATTAGTTTGATGGTTGACATGAACTTGACTGCTGTGAGACTTGACTTGAGACAAGCAGGACTTGAAGATGCACGTATTTAGTTATTGGGCATATAGATTGTAAAGACTCAGTTATGTAATAACTGGAACTTGAAAAAGTACTTTGAAGGGAAAATGCTCAAAGGCCGTGTCATATTAATAGCCAGCATGTAGAGACTGGAAATACTTCATTGACTTGCAGTTTGCTTGGTAGCCATGACTTTACTTGGACTCACTGGCCTGAGACTTGATTTAGACGTGTCCCACGAGGGTCAAAAACAGCTGAAGTGCTAAATAAATTTCAGCGTCTCTTGTGTCAGCAGCGTCAGTAGTGAAAAGCAGCTTGTTGGTATCCAAGGGAGTCTCCTGTTCACTCTGTTGTGTTTACAGTACCGACGCAGGATGTTGGTGTTGCTTCTCATTTTCTAGAGTGTTCTTCTTTCAGTTGGATCCATCCGGTGTGTAGCGGCCTGTTACCAAGGTGTCCGCTAAGCAGCAGCAGGCCTGGCTGGAAACACTACGAGCCCCAGCACGGCCCTGACGTAGATGGGTCCACGAGTCAATCAGCAGCAGGGGCTATTTATTAACTGCAGATGGGTGGAAGTGTTTACTGCAGCACATGTTTCGGCTACACATAGCTGTGTAACCCCCCCCCCCAATTAGACCCCCCAGCCCCATGAGAGATTTCCATGAGGTCAAAGAAATGAGTGGGCTTCTTCAAATGACCGGGGAGCCGCCGAGCCACATCCACATGATGAAACGGGCGGCTTGGATTTCACAAGTGCCGTCACCCCCTCAGATACTCTGCTGCAGAGAGCGCTCTGCCAGGATGAGAGTCCACTGGGTGAGGAGGGAGTATTGCTTTGGATGCGGGGCATGCGTGCCATGGTGTTGCACAATGGAGGCAAACTGTCTGGATTAAGAGCTGATCTCTGAAACACTGTCTCTACAGCCTATCACTGAAATCCCAGGAAGGCGAGGGAAAGAGTTGCACTTTGAAGACAGACGTGCACTCGTACTGTGCACAACTCTTGGCTGGATTGCCATGACATTTGATACAAACATCCATGTCGCATGTGACTGTAGACTCTGACGCTCTCTGAATCATTTCTCTTTTTGTTTGATTGTAATCGGTGCCTTCAGCTATTACACTGGGATCTGTCCGTGACGTCAGCTGTGCAAGAAAGGTGCTGTAGTGACATATCTGGTATTATTACCAAAAAAACTCACACTCTGGGGGGGAAAGAAATCTGCAGGAACCAAAGTGATACTTTGAAGTGCTGATGCAATACATTTGTTGAATGCAAAGGAATCTCCTTGCTCTTCACCTGCATATGAACTGTTGGGTGTGAAATTCGCTACGCTTTGGAAACAGAATTCCAAAGCAAACGTACAGAGAACGATGCTGGAAACATATTCCTTTGGACGCACAAGTTATAAGGCAACACGAACTTATGACCTTTAAATAAAGGCACACACCGCAACACTCCCTGGCTCAGAGTGGCGGTGGCGTGACCCTCCGGTCCACCAACACTAAAGATCACGCCAACTGGGGCCAGCTGATAAGATGCTGTAGCGTAGTAATGCAGTTTTCCACCTCCTGGGATGGGCAGACTGTTGGAGAGCCACCATGTGACTATTGTCATCACAGAAACCACGAGCCAGCTGCTGAAAGGTCCAGGCCTGCCAAAGATAGCAACAGCCCTGCGTGCATGGGACCGAAGAGAGAGACGCTCAATAAGTATGCACCAACCGCAAAGTTCGGCGTGTCAAATGACTGGGTATAAGACTTGATCATTATGTAGCACTTCTATGTTTTTTGCGCCCTGCAGGCGTGGAGCCTGCCACACAACATCTGGCGGAGGTTTCATCCGTCCCGTGGAGCAGCACCTGGGCTGTGTGGGCTGTGTTCTGGCACACTTTGGCCTCGGCTCACCTGTCCTTGTGCATCTGCTGCTGTCTGGAAGCCCAGGCAGCCTTCCACCGAAACACCCCGTCTGCTGCAGCCAGTTGATGAATGGCTCTTTCCGGGTGAAAATGGCAGCGGTTTAATGCGAAATGCCCGTGAGCATTAAGTCTGCGCATAAACCTTGATTTGGGAGATTCCATGTGCAGTGGTGACTCCTCTTGTGATTGATGCCGCGGGGAAGGGTAGCCTGCTGTAGATACAGTGGGTGGAAACCGCAGATCCATTGTGTTCACGCTCATTAAGTCAGTCGTGGATCACGTCGACGTGAGTTTGCAAGGTTCCCTTTAACATCTGCCTTTAACCACGAGTCATGGCGTTTTGACGCTGTGCTGTGTTTTATTCTAACTCCATCCGTCCTGTATATGTTCACAGAGCGATGGCTCACATGCTGCGTGGGATGTTTTCACTGACGGTCTGAGCGTGTCGCTATGGCGGCGAGGCTTGTTGCACTGGTCCCGGAGACTCCAGGCTCCAGACTAATTGGCCTCCCGAGCCTCTGGAAACCCCAGTGATGCGCGGAGGAGCTCCGCGGGCCCCGGTTGGTGGTCGGAGTGTGGAGGGGCGGTGCGCCGCCGAGGTGATCCCCGACTTTAAAAGCGCAGAGCTCCTCCGCGCGCCGGAGCAGTGCGTCACGGCGACCCAGCAGAGCCAGGATCCCCCCTCCCTCCCCTCCTCCCCCCCCCCCCAGACACAGGAGTCCGTTATCTCAGCACAGCGACGGGACCAGCTCTTAGAACACGTCTACAGATCGGTCCTCTTTAGAGCCACGTTGGCCGCGACTTTCCCCTGATTTGTTTTTCTTTTTTTTTGTTTTGTTTGAAGTAGCAACAACAACAGCAGCTGTCGTTGTTGTTTTTTGTTTGTTTGTTTTCGACTAAAAGCCTTTTTTTAAATTTTAGTTTTTTAGCTTTTAAAAATTTTCTTATTTATCATTTTCGTTGTTGGTTTGCGGCGATACACAGAGAGAGAGAGAGGGAGAGAGAGAGGGAGGCTCAACAGCTGGGCAACACCACCTAAACTCCGCTGCATGGAGACGGAGTCGCTCCCAGCTGCAGCTGAACTCCGAGTCTGATCTCGGACGTCGCTCTGCGCGAAGAGGACAATGAAATCCGCCGAAGAGGGTGAGTTTGACTCGTTTATTGCGGTAGGATTTCCTTCTCGTGGTCACAGAGCGGTGGAGCCGCGAATGTGTGGCCCTTGTGTCAACTTTTCATCACCGCTCGCCACTTTACGTCCAGTAAACTGTGACGTTACACTGAATTAACGTGTCGGCTGCGTTAGTTTCGCGTCTGCGCGCAGCTTCAGCGCATCATTAAAGCAGCGGCGTTGGATGTTCAGCGTTGGCGCCCCTCCCTGCTTGATTTGGGCAGGGTGGGCGTGGTTCCGCACATGGCATTGTGGGTACGATTCCGTGTGGCAGCACAGCCAGTTGGTGGCGCAGCCCCCCCCCCCCGACCCCCCCCCGCGGAGGCTACCTGTCGGCTAATTCGCAGCAGTCCAATTATAGCAAAACATTCGTGGCTGTGTGAGCATCATTTTCTTTTACTGCAAGGAGTCACATGGTGCCACGCTGACGTCACGGCGTTTATGGCGTCGTGGCCTCTAATTCTCTTTAATTCACAGCAGACAGGAGCTGTGGTGACTGCAGGCTGTCTGGCTGCAGCAGCCTCCTCCTCCATCCGCATCAATACGCTCCGCTGTGGTCACCTTCACCCATGCACCATATAACCACACCTCCTGTTCCCATGTCGCCCCCCACCACCCCACCTGGTTGTGACCTCAGCCCTCCCCACAGACAGGCAGCGTTTCATATGACCCAGCGGGGAGCGTTGGCACGAGGCCGCGAGCCTCCCAGTCACAGCGTGCACCTTTACAGCGTGCAAATAAACGCCTCGCGTCCCTCCTACTTGGATGGCTGCTGGAACATGAACCTGGCCAACAAAAGCATCTGTGTCTTTTTCTTTCATAATGCTACAGTTTACGGGCAGCGGCGTGTGCATTGAGTGGCAACGGGGAGTGGAAACGAGACCCACCTGGTCTTGCCTTTTGGTTATTTTTAGACTGGAGTCATTTTTGGCTGCTTTATTCGTGTTTCCCACCTTTGCTTTGTGCAATTTGAGACATTTAGAGATGTTGAGAGTGTGTTTGGGGATCCCCGTTAGGCGAGGTGTTCATTTTTAACTTGCCTGCCGTCTGCATCGGGAAATAGCCAGGGCCAAATCTGGTAGGCAAGCTGTTCTTTTGCCATTATAGGCAACAGCTCTCATAAGACTCAACTTGGCAACCGTGTCCCTCTCAGTAAGGGAGCCAGTGAATGTGTGTTTGATTATCATGGTAACAAACCCAATCTGTTTGCTTTCCAGATGCATATGGCTACACACCAAATGTCAGCCTTTCCCTCCCACTGGGCAGCCCTTGTCTTGCCTCCCAGTACCACAGCCTCCATTCCAGCCCCACTATATCTGTCTCGGTCACCGAGCCGCACAGTTTTGACACCCAGGATGACATGAGAGCGGCCGGCTACTATTCATCCTCAAGCGTCCGCCCAAACGGAGCCCCGACCCTGGAGAGCCCTCGTATCGAGATCACAGCCTACGGTCAGTTTCCTGAAGATGAGGTGGAAGAGAGCAACCTTCCTGTTGCCAAGCGAGTCAACTCCATAGTGACGCTGACCCTCCCCAGTGCAGATGGCTACCGCGACCCCAGCTGCCTGAGTCCGGCCAGCAGCATCTCATCTCGCAGTTGCCACTCCGACGCCTCCTCCTATGAATCAGGCTTCTCCTACAACTACGACAACTCGCCCCAGAACTCCCCCTGGCAGTCACCTTCTGTGTCCCCCAAGGGCTCCACGCTCGCCCTGCCAGGTGATGGCTGCACCTCTGGTGGCTCCCCCTCCACCTCCCCTCGCACAAGTGTTACCGATGACACGTGTGTGGGTCAGCGTGGCTCCAGACCCAACTCCCCTTGTGGTGCAAAGAGGAAGTACAGCTTCAACGGCAGTGGGACTTTGCACAAGCACTACCCGTACTCCCCCAACCACTCCCCTGGACCGTCCCCGCAGACGTCCCCTCGCCTCAGCATCACAGAGGAGACCTGGCTGCCAAACACCAACCAGTACACCAACTCGGCCATCCTGGCAGCCATCAACGCCTTGACCACAGATGGAGTGGCTGACCTCGGGGAGGGAATCCCCATGAAGGCCCGGAAAACCAGCCAGGAGCACAACACCACAGTCAGCCTGAAGCTGGAGCCCGGAGGCGAGGAGCTGAGTCCAGGGGAGCTCTGTCTGGATGAGCACCCCTCAAACCGCCTGCCATTAAAGAAGGAGGGCTACTGTGGCGGATTTCTGGATGTGCCACAACACCCATACTCCTGGTCCAAGCCAAAGCAATATGTCAGGTATACAAGGAGTTACAGCTGAAGATTTGAGTACTTATAATATCTGTTCAAACATGTAAATAAAGGCTTGAGGGGCATAGCTTTTTGTGCAAATAAATTCAGGATTGTTTCAGTATTTTTGGCAACTGAGCAATTATAGGAGAAGTTGTCAATACGTGCACTTTTATTGCACGTATGGATAGCTTGCATTTGACTTGTTGTGAATAATTACTGACGAGAAGTAAGTTTAAGCATATTTTTAATTTCACAACAGGTTTATCACAAGGTCTGGCATATCACAATGTTCACATTCTGCACATTCTACCTTGATAAGTGCATCTAAAATAAGCTCTCCTCCCTCCTTGTACTGTTGACATGTTGAACATGTTTTCGCCCCGACAGCCCGTCCCTGCCGGCGCTCGACTGGCAGCTGCCATCAAGCTCAGGACCGTACAGCCTGCAGATCGAGGTGCAGCCCAAGTCCCACCACCGGGCCCACTATGAGACGGAGGGCAGCAGGGGAGCAGTAAAGGCCCTGGCCGGAGGACACCCAGTCGTTAAGGTCTGCTAAACCAGTTCTTCTTAACTTTTATGGATTGTGACATATTCAAACAAAGCAGGATCTAACTGATCTACAAGCTGTGAGCACTTAAACCAAAGACTGATTACCACTTCTTTACATTGTGTCATATGAATATATTTAGTATAGTATTAGTATTTCACAAAAAAAAAGTGAAATTCCCTAAAAACAACATGATTTTCACAGTCATCATCTTGCAGCCCATCAGGTTAATTTAGCGACCACTCTCAGGGGCCCAAACTATGTTGAGAGCCAGACTGTTTGGTTTCCTGTGATGATTAGACCAACGCACGGTGCAGCCATTAGACTCATTTTCACTCCTGCTCCTTACCTCATCACTCCTCGCTTCAACACTTCCCCTCCTGTTTTTTACCTCATGTGTTAGAATAGATTGGGGTGACATGTATTTCATGGCCCGGCTGTTATGTTATTTAAAGATGTCACATTTCTGAATGGAATACCATAGGTATGCTATTAGACAGACCAGTCCACTCAGTCAGTTCCTGTCCAGACGAGGGTGACTCAGAATTTTCCATTGCGTCTGCAGTGCAGACAGTTACAAAGTGATGTAGCATGGCCAGTAAGAGCTTAGTCATGAGCTTTAAACCACAGTAGCTCTGGTGGTCGATGCTGAAGAAAAGAAAATGTGAACTGCAGATATGTTTTGGTTATAAACCCATCTGGTCCCCCAACCATTACGCCACACCGCTGACCTCAGTCTCTGAATAAATAAAGGGTCTGCAGCAAGGAGTCGGGCAAAGCGAGTTGGGAGCCGGGCTGTCGGTTTAATTAATACCTTTTGACATTTTATTAATAAATTAAAACAAGTCTACAAGCTACGGGGCAGAGTTTTCTGTGTTTGCCTTTCAGTCTTGATAAAAATGTCTTGTTGGCGTGAGTAGTTTTCCTTATTGCCACAGAGGAGCAGTTAGCTAATCATGCCCTTTAGGGAATTCTAACATTGCTAAGCGGCCATTTTAGGGTGAAACAAGCTGCGTCACAATAATTCCATACTACATATTAACTCTGAGCAGATTTTGAGTAAGCGGTGTGTTGACGCCAGAAAGTGCCAATATTAAGTGTATTCACTAGACTATACTAGCTGTAACTGTAAGAGAGACAAAGTTAGCGACTAGCTATTGAACATAACGGAGCATTTAGCAGCCAAAGAGCCAGATATTTCCCTCATGAGTTGGTGGAAACCAAAAACGGAGCTAAGAGTGAATATTGGACTTAGTCATCGGGTTGTGAGAAACACAGTTTGTATGTTTAGTGTGTTGCTCTTCCCCGAAGAGGCACAAAAATTTGTTAATGTAGGTTTTTTACCAAAGAGTGACCAAAACCAGTGTTGATATTTATATATAATCTTTTTGGAAAGGGATTTTTTAAATTTGTTATTAAAGACCAAGAAATGTACTGAGCAAGTCATTTTACACATTAATAAGTAGTCTTGTCGGTGCTCTCTGGTGGATAAACTGTGTAATGGCAACACTGTTTCCAAATGACCCCTTTTAAGATACAACATACAGTAACTGTGAATACTTAAAGCTGGCTGATGATTTTGAGGTGACACAGCATCAGGAAGATCTTGCAAAATGATAAAAAAGGTATTAATAATTTCCTGTTGCAACAAAAATTGTTTACTATCACAATACAGTACAGACTGTGTATAATTACGTTATAGAATGAAATTTGGACATTGCTAGAGTTTTATCCCACAGAATGATTGTTGAGCCATTATTCAAAATGCTTTAAACCTTTGTCTCCTCTGTGGCAGTGAGAGGAATTACACAAACACTGCCAACGCGTGCTCATGATGTATATCCTACAGGGGAGCAAGACAATAATCCATTAATTAGGTTGTATAAATGTAATAGCTACGTAGCCTAATCCAAAGATTAAACTGTCCAAGAGCAGTAACGTGACATCCTGTCTCTTCTTTCAGCCGCTCCGGCGAAGCGACACCAATAGTTATTCGTCTTTGTCCTCACTGCCAAGCGCTTCCTTATTTTTTGACTCTAATACTTCCTCTGAATGCCAAGTTTATTTTTTATCTAGGGCATCAGAAACTTTTCTTGGACCCCGCTTAGGTTTTCCCGCCATTCTCATAGTTGGTGTAGCTGCTCCCTCAGCTCTGGCAAACCAGAGTCCAAGTCCATGCGAATCACGTTGCTGGCTGATGTAAAACGCATCACTACCAATTGCTACCAGTGTGCCGGCGCGGGAATGTCACCACAGACACCCGGTTTAAAAACTCTGCTATCCTGCGGAATACTGAGCGATTTACCTGGAGGTTATAGGCTTAATCAGCATTGCTTGAACTCGTTTGGCAGCGGCTTACGTGTAACGTTCATTTATACAGTATGTAAAAGTCCTGCACTCCAGGTTAAGATAAAGTTTGCATTCAGCGCTGGAATAAGGAAACAGAAATATTAGTGCAGTGGAATATGACATTTGGAAAACAAAACATGTTGTGCCATCCAGCGAGTCGCAGCTTCAGCCACACATCTGTGCAAGACGCGTGTATTTGTCCATGAGAAGGTGCTAATGATTTAATGACAGGGGTCTGGGTTCACCCCAGCTGAAATAGAGAGTGTGTGTTCTCTTTAAACCTAAACCCACACCGCCCCCCTACTTTTCCGCCAGCTACCACCCCAACCACACAGACTTCCCTTTGTTTAGGAAAGTTCCCGTGTGTACGGCTGACATCATCGCGCGCTGCGTCCTGCGGAGGCGGCAGCAGCTAAACCACACACGTTTCTGGCAGGCTCTGATGGAGATGTTTGAGGGAGCCTCAGAGAAAGGCAGCCCCGATCTCTGCGACTTCCTGATTACATGGTACACGCAGCGCCGAATCCTCTGCTGCGGACGCTGGCTGACAAAGCCTCTGCGGCTTTGTCCTCTGACTCAAAACCTGCCCAGACTTTACAGAGTTTATTCTGGACAGTCCTGTTCTGTGTGGTACACTTTTTCTCCAGCACAGCTAAGCCAGCTATTTTCTGTTCTTTTTCAATGCCATCACTGCTGCCTGCCTCAACCACACCCGCCCTTTCGCCAGCAGCAGACTGAAGTATGTCCCTCTGAAGTGCTGTGTGCAGTCCTCACCGCAGTTAATGCTCAGGGTTTCATGCTGTACTTTGGTGGAGAGGAAATACCCCTTATTCCAGTCTGTGAGGTCTTCTTTTTTTTTTTTTTTTTCACTGTCTGCAGTCCGCTTTCATGATCTGCGCCTTGCTTCAAAAACACAGCCACGTTGCATTTTTGTACATTATTATTTAGGAGTCATGTGCCTTTTCCAGGACTCCATATGTGTGTGTGTGTTTGTGTGTGTGATCATCCTTTTAGAGCTGGGAGTGTCCATGATAGGAATGGAGAGGGGGCCCCCGGTCGCCCTCAGCCCCTTTCTCCTCCTCTTTGGTGCCTCGAGCAGCCGGAGCCTCGGCATTCCTCTTGTGGGTGATAATGTGAACTAGGGAGGGGTGGCTGCAGTGCCAATGTCAAACTGCCAGGGTGGAGGAGCGGAGGGAAGTGGTATCACAGCGATTTCATTGCATCAACAAATCATAACTGTTGTCCGCTGCAGCTGCTTTTTACAGCACATGATTCAGATCTCAGCAAAAAAAGAAAAAATAGAAACGTTTCTTGATTTAAAGATTGCCACTTAGATGATGTTATGTCTTTAAAATGCTAGACGATCATGCTGGACATGAACACAAATGTCTCTACAAAACCACGCTCTTTGGAAGTCTGGGAAACAATCAGAAACAGCTGAAATCGTTCAGATGACAAGTTTGATTATGTCTGTTTCCCTAGATTTGATGCCGATAATATTTCAAAGCAGATAATCAGTAATCTGTATGTAATTACACTTTGAAAGAAACCTTCTAACCATGTGAGCGAGCTACCTCACTTCATCACACTCCTTCCTGCTGCCTAAATAAACAGCATTGCTAGGCAGCAACCCATTTCCTTACACAAATATACAGGGCTTTTGCAGGCTCTTAACCCTGACAGGGATCCTCCTCCAAATCACATGTTGTGCCTCGCCGGTCTGAGCCTTTCACTCTCGTTGTGGCCACTCCTCGCCTCCAGTACTCTGTATATTTAAGTGAAAACTCTGGTCTTCATTTCAACATTTCCCTGCCGATCGTATAAGATGATAATATGATCCACAGCGGCAGATAACTAGGTGTTTGCCTCTATTATGATTTAGCCGGTGTGCCAGTTTTGACTCATAAGGTCCCATTATTCCAGATTCATTTTTTTTGTGACTAAAGATAATGGTATTCTTCATGTTTTGGAATTAAGTGCAGTTTAGTTCAAAGTTAATACTGCATGAATTTGAGCATGAACTCATCGTGGATGGAACCGTAATATTTCTTTACCCTGACTGGCCAACAATACTAGTTCCTCTGACTCGGACCCAGTAACTGGCGACATTTCAAGTGCAGCAAAACCGCTCAACTTTAATGAAAAGGATGGAAAGATTTGAGCATGTTCTGTCAAACAAGACAAAGTCCAGTTGTGATTCTTTGGCTGGAAAACTGAAGGATTATAAATTTCAAGTGCTGAATAACTTTTTTTATGTCATATATCATTTATAAATCATTATTATAAGTTACATGTATGGTCGAATGTGCTGCAATACTCAAAACAACAATATTTATTGTTAAGTTTTGTCTGGTTGATGTCACAGTTCTTCTCTTCAGTAAAAACATATCTTTTTGTTCACATGCGTGGTTCATTTATGACATTTTCACTGTAATCCAACACGTATGACATGAAGCTGTCTCAGAAATGCAACACAATATGCGCCGCCATCTTTCTGTGCTGTACTTTGCACATGAGGAAATCTACGGACTGCAGCTTTAACCTCTCGAACGTTATATTATTATATATATGCATTATATCAGTTATTACATCCCTATATGTGGTCCCCTGTAATTTTTTTATTATACACGTTGTGTTTCTTCCAATTGTTTTGACTTCTTCTGTGACTTCTTGACTTGAATTCTTCCCCGTCACACTGTATGGATAACATACATAACTCTCAGGCAGTGTATCAGTAGTAGCCGCTGTTCTCAGATTTCAGCCTGCAGCTTTGGGCTTCATGCCTGCACTCTGCAGTTTGGGTGGCTGAGGTCATCCTGGCGGGAGGCCTCCTGTCAAGCAACACCTATGGATGTCTGGGAGTGCTTTAGAAGCTCTGGGTCGAGCCCACCAGCCACAGCGAGAAGCACTTCTGTGCTGTCTCCAGCTCAAGATCGTGCCGGGATCATTTTACTGATGAAGATCAGCGTGGGGGTCACTACTGAGAGTTTTTCTTGACCCTGATTGGCCCAGGCTCGGTGGGACTGACATGACCTTGACTTTTCTGAAACACTAGCTTAGTCTTGTCACAAGGCGAACCGCGCGCTCACAAATCACAACGCTGCTCGCTGTAGGTGGCTTTACTGCTGTCTGGCCGCAGCGGCCTCTGAGATTCAGCTACTGTGGGATCAGCATCTTGGCAGGCCTGACATGAGCTGATGGAGGAAGTGTATTCAGGCCATTGGTAGTAAATTAAAGAAGATGAAAAGGGTGATTACAAGATCCTAAATGGGTACTTTGTTTGAAAACCATCGCGCTGAGAGTCTGACCTCTGAAAGACCTATGTTATGTTATGCTTTTTTTTTTTTTGGAGAGGACATGAGGGCTTAACCTCAACTTTGTCTTTTCTTTCTTTCTCCCCTCTTAGCTCCATGGCTACATGGAGAGCGAGCCTCTGACCCTGCAGCTGTTCATCGGAACAGCTGACGACAGGCTGCTGAGGCCCCACGCCTTCTACCAGGTCCACCGTATCACCGGGAAGACGGTGTCCACCCCGAGCCACGAGGCCCTGCACAACAGCACCAAGGTCCTGGAGATCCCACTGCTGCCAGAGAACAACATGCGGGCCATGTGAGTATCGGGGGGGGCTGTACGCACCCAGTGAGGTTTGATATGGTGATGTCCAGATTAAAATATGTCCACGTGTGTGCTGAAGGTTAAGACTGGGCCACATCAGGTGAAAATTTAACTTTTTTTTTTAGCATCTGGAGTTAATTCTAAGTTTTCTGGGGAAGCTTAAGACCTGTCTGGGATGTCAAGTCTCGATTCATTCAAGAATTGAAATTGACGTGAACGTGCCCTGAAAAAATTGCTAATAATTCTAGATGTGTGGGCTAAATGTACCTTTTTAGACATCTGGAGTTATATTCAAGTAATTTAGGGAAAGTCTCAAGTCATTTGAGACACGTATGTCATTTAAGCCAAGTCTCAAATTATTCAAGTCCATGTTAAGTCTTAAATCATTCAAGACCAGTCCAAATCCAGTCCAGAGTTAGTGGAAACCTTAAGGGCAAGTCCAGGTCACGTCAAAAGTCATGTGAGTTCCAAGTCAACAAGTTTTCATGTGTGAATGCTGACCATTACAATGACATCATCGACAGCATCTTCCTTTCAAGGTCATAAGTTGGTTAACGTAAACTTGACTTGTCTAAACTGGCTTGAGACTTGACTTAACCTTCCCGAAAAGACATTAAAATAACTCCTGCCATGATGCGGTGAACGTCTGACTGTGCTACAGTGTGTCCACGACACCCAGTAAACACCAGCTGCACTGCAGAGATGTGTATCACGTCTCTCATGCTCATCTCAAGCTCAACTTTAAGGAGTTTACTTCAACTGAGGCATCCTTCCGGTCCTCTGCAGCGGGACATTTAGTTCCTCTTGGGATAATGAAACCGTATCAAACCATGTTAGGTCGCTGCTTTTCTGAAAACAATCGAACAATCTGGAGATGTGAAGTGATGTGCAGTATACTGTGTGTGTGTTTTCATTTTGTGCTGTGAAAGTGTTGCCCTCTGTGTGCAGACGGGTGGCTTTCCCATTTTCTAAGCCTCAGAGATCAGATTACTGGGGAAGCTCTGGGCTGCTGCTAACAGGGTGCAGAGGGTTCTGTCTGAGCTGCAGGCAGTAGCAGCCTGCTAGCATCAGCACTTTCTCTGCGTGTTAATGGATGTAACACATAAGCTCCCCTTATACAGCGGCTTCACCTCAGGATATGGTTTCTCTTTTCTCACGGGGGACACGCCTCAGAGTACTTACCGGCCGGGGATTTGTGGGAGATTTATTCGTTTTGACATGTACTCCACTGTGACATATAGATGTTTTATTATGCTGTATAGAATACAGGCATTACTATATTTCTGAAAGTTATTCCTAGTTATTTAGGAGGACAACCCTTCAGATTTTTTTAAGCTAATATGAACGCCACAAATGGCAACTTGGTATGACTCCAATTATAAATTAAGTTAGAAGAAATAGTGCCCGCTCTTCTTGCTATCGTGCTTTCTCTCTGAAGCCTTCTCTCAGGCACCGAACGGACGCCCCAGTATATGGTTTTGCACTCAGCCTGTCTGCATGGGCGGAGGGCCGAGCAGCTGGGGTCCTCAGCATCAACACCTGATTACTTTGCCAGTGAAGCAGACCCTGGTGTCTGGCGAGAGGAATGTCAGGGAGTGTTCAAATGTGTGTAAAAGTTGATATTAACTAGGCTTTGAGGAATGCAGCATCAAGTAGCACGCCGATGGAAATGCCAGAAACCGTTTGGAGAGGCCCGAGGCATTTAAGTATGAAGAAGGTAGATGAGTGCAGTGCAGACAGAGAGGAGGAGGAGGAGGGGGGACTTTTATTAAGTGTCTGATGAAGACTTAGACACGATTTGTGGAAGGAGAACAGAATTTTAAGAACCATCTCTTGTGGATCATAACAAAATTATTCCTGATGTGAAGAATGTTCCCGGCTATTTGTTTCTGCAGAGTTTTAAATTTTACCCGTGAATTTTTAAGAGTGCGCGCACCGAGGTGTCAAAGCTCTGTTGGGGGTGGTGGTGTTAATATTCTGTTGACGTGACTGTAGCCTCTAGTCCAGAGTGAAAATCACTTTTGATTTGGCTGCAATGCTACATAAATCACAGCCCTGATATTATGAGGACATACAGTCATGGGAAAAAGAAAGTACACCCTCTTTCAATTCAGTGTTTTATTCATCAGGACCTAAATAACATTTGTGTGGTCCTCACCATCTTCTATAAACACAAAAATAACATCAGGCGACAACAAAAAAGAAAACACAACAGATTTCAGTATGTAGTCATTGTTTCCCAAAAGTAAACCAACATCCAGAAACCAGGTGGGGCAAAAATAAGTACACCCCTATAATTCAGTAACATGTAGAACCACCTTTAGCAACAATAACGCGACATAAACGTTTTCTGTAGGAGTTCATGAGTCTCTCGCATCGTTTTGGAAATATTGTAACCCACTCTTCTTTACAACATTGCTTCAGTTCATTGATGTTTGAGGGCATTTGTTTATGCACAGCTCTCTTAAGATCCCGCCACAGCATCTGAGTGGGGTTGAGGTCTGGACTTTGACCTTCCATTCCAACACCTTGATTTTTGTCTTCTTTAGCCATTCAGATGCAGGTTTACCAGGTGCTGCGGCTGCAAAACGAGCCCAAATCATCACCCCTGGTGTTTGTGGTGATACGCCGTGTTTGGTTTTCGCCAAACATGGCGCTGTGCACGATGTCCAAACATCTCCACTTTGGTCTCATCAGTCCAAAGGATGTTGTTCCAGAACTTTTGTGGTTTGTTCAAATTCAATTTTGCAAACGTAAGTCGTGCTGCCATATTCTTTTTGGAGAGATGGGCCTTTTTCCGAGCCATCCTTCCATGAAAGCCGTACTTGTTCTGTCTTTTTCTAATTGTGCTGTCATGAACATAAATATGTAACGTGCTTACAGAGGCCTGCAGGTCACGTGATGTAGCTCTTGGGTTTTGCTTTATATGTCTGACCATTAAACGGTCTGACCTTGGACAGAATTTGCTGGGACGCCACTCCTGGGAAGACTGGCAACTGTCTTGAAGGCTCGCCATTTGTAAACAATCCTTCTCACTGTTGAATGGTGAATTCCAAATTGTTTGACGATGGCCTTGTAACCCTTCCCAGCTTGATGAGCAGCTTCTCTGAGGTCATGGATGATGTGTCCTGTTTTCTTGGCATGATGCAGACACACACCAGAGTGCTCCAGAACACCAAACTGCCAAAAGTTCTGCTTTTATAGAGGTAGTCACACATCTTGATGATGAAGTCATCTTGTGCCTTTGATTAGTAACACCTGGCTGCTAATTACTCTCTTAATGATTGTGGAAGTAAGAAGGGTGTATTATGACTACATACTGAAATCTGTTGCGTTTCTTTTGTCGTCGCCTGATGTTATTTTTGTGTTTATAGAAGATGGTGAGGACCACGCAAATGTTATTTAGGCCCTTATGAATAAAAACATTGAATTTTCACATGACTGCATGTCATTAACGCACATGATGACAGACTTTGGCTCAAACTCTTCATTTTGTGTCTGCGCAAACACAGGATCGACTGCGCAGGGATCCTGAAGCTGCGAAATTCGGACATTGAGCTGAGAAAGGGGGAGACTGACATCGGACGCAAGAACACGCGTGTGCGCATGGTTTTCCGAGTTCACATCAACCAGGCCACAGGGAGAACGGTGTCCCTGCAGGCTTCATCCAATCCCATTGAGTGCTGTGAGTACATGTTCTTACTTCTTTTCCTTGAAAATATCAAGCCTCCTCGGTCTCCTAATGCCTCTTAAATGATGCTTAATGGTTAAATTAGTCGACTTACCAACATGATGGTCAGAACCCTTTATAAAGGCTTTAGAGATATATTGTAGGGGTTGTAAGATTAATAAAGTTGACGTTCTGCTGCACAAAACTACATACATTTTTTAACACGTTTTTTCCCCTAATCTGTCCTTTTTTCCCGCCATGCTATTAGATAGATTTGTATCTAATAGCTGTATATTCATGTTCCCCTCAGAATGAATTATGATCACTTTGATGATCGCCTGACTTTTCATTTTAGCACCACCATCAGGTCAAAATGTTTCCTTGTCCAATATTTTTGTTTGTGACCAAATACCTGCAGCCTCAGTTGCACTTTGGGTTTAGCGATAATTAGCAAATGTTAGCATGCGAAGACACTAAGTTAAGATGCTGAGCATGACAAATCTTAACATCAGCCTGTTAACATTGTCGCTCTGAACATGTTAGCATGCTGATGTGAGCATTTAGCTTAAGACATCATTCTAAAATACTATAAATTACCATTTCAGGCCTCTAATATATACTCAAATCAAAGTGTCTAAGATTAGAAAGGTTAAGAAATCAGACATAAGTCACAGGCATATGCAACATGTGACTGTGATTGGCAAGTAGGAGTTGCTCCATTTAAAAAGATCCGTTTGGTTAATCAGTTAGTCAGTAGGCAGAATCTTTGACTCGTTCAAGCTTCTCAAATGTGAGGATTTGAACACTGTTCTTTTGTCATTGTAAATTAAATATGGTTGGGTTTTTTGGCTGTTTATTGGACTGAACAAACTATTTGAAGACCTTGAACTGTGGGTAATTGTGACTATTTCCACTAATTTCTAAAATTCAATAGACTAATCGATGAATCGCTTAATCAGAAGATAAGCATTAGGTTAATGGATGAAGCTGGTAATCATTTGATGCAACCCTGCAACTAGAGCCACCGCAGAGCTGGTGTACGCAATTGTGAGCTACATTTTAATTCGACAGTGTGTAAAGGCTACGTAGAACTTGATAAACTTCATTGCCTCTCTTCACTGCACGGGAGTTGACCTTTCACTGGACTCGGATAAACTCAGGCAGATCAACCACTTCATGTGGTTCTGGCAGGGAGAGCTGCCATAGAGATTAAGTCTTATGAGGTAAATGAAAGACAGTAGTTAAACCATGATCTCAGCCCCTTGAAATAGAGCATTGTTAGTTTCTGAACTACTGCCACAAAGCAATTGTTTCTGACCAAAACTCACTTTGTGTGTGAGTGAGGCATAACGACAGACAGACAGAGGGAGAGAAACGGAGAGATCTGGGAAAGAATGATGGTTTCCAAAAACGGAGAATTAGAGCTTTGTCAGAATCAGAAAGGTGGAGCATCGAATTCCAAAAAGATGATCCTCATATGAGCAAACTATTCAGGTTTTATTGAACCTCTATTTATGTATCCCGGTCAATCACAATGAAATTACAGATATCCTTCACACGAGAGAGCCGGCCAAGACATCAGCATTGCATTTAGGCAGAAACGGTTTGCAAATATTTCATGGCAAGTGGTATATCATTTCAGAAAATCTGAAAGCAAGCGAGGAATGAGGAGCCAAAAGGTGACGGGGAGAGGAAAGATACTCTTAAACCAAATATTTGAGACAAAACATCCACCATAATTTGAGGAAAGCACAAATAAACACAACATGGAGCCTCTCCCTACTTACTGGCAAAGAGGCGGCTTGATTCTAACATGGAGAGGTTTACGGCTTTACCGGCAGCTCTGGGAGAGCTGTCTAGGTAGTGATTCAGCCTCAGCCTGGATGCTCAGGTCTGCATGGGGAGTGGGTGTGTATTAGCTGAACGATGAGACCGCTTTCTCTTCCCCCTCCCGCAGCCCAGAGATCGGCCCAGGAGCTGCCGCTGGTGGATAAGCAGAGCTTGGAGACGTGTCCCGCCCCTGGAGGGGAGAGGATGCTCATCGACGGACACAACTTCCAGCATGACTCCAAGGTGGTGTTTGTGGAAAAGGCTCAAGGTAAAAAAGAAGGAGTTCTGGAGTTAGCGTGGCGTCGTCTCAGTACAGCTGTGTGTGTGTGTGTGTGTGTGTCTCCCTCTCCGTTGTTGGAGAAACCCCAGGACTGCCTCCCTTCCTCCCTCCTCTCCCCCCGCCGTCAAAATATCCTCCATCCTGCCAGAGTGCCACATGTGGTGCACATTAATGCGCTGTATTTTTAACCCAGCAGATTTACATTTGCAGAAGTTTCCATTGCCTGTTCAGCCGAGGAATGGATCACAAATGCAACATGTGTTGTGTGTGTGTGCGCACCATGCCTCAGTGTTTCTCTTTTTCTTACTTTAAGCCGATTTGGTTTGGAGGGAGAGGGGAATGCTCCCAGATGTTGATACCAGGAGGTTTACAAACAGCAATTTCCTTGATTAGCTTCAGCAAAGCAACGTGAGGTATAGCGTGGGCAAAGGCTGAGCAGTGCAAACACGTGTGATCCTGTCGGCCCGGCTGGGAAACCTTTTCATTGTTCCACCTGTGAAAGGAAGAATCTAAGGCTGCGCAGGAGACAACAGTAATACCACTGGTTGGATTCACTTAGCGGATAAAGAAACACACATTTTGGGACACGAGTTAGATAAATAAATAAATACTTGGAAGTGACTCCTGTGTTTGTTACAACTTGGGTGCTAGCTCATTAGCTTAACTAGCTGGCCATATGCTTATCGGGGTTTGCTAGGCTAACTAGTGTTTGTGGCTTTTTCAGTTAGATGGCTATTTTTTTATAATAATTTAAATTCTGGCTACTATGTTTTTTTAATAACTTCAGGTCATGGGTAAAGCAACGTATAAAGTTAATAATGTTAATGTTTTTGTCGGGGTGCATCGCTCTGCTACTCAGTCGCAGGATACATGAGCAAAGTAAAATAGTTCCTCAAATCACTACAAAGGGATTCATGTTTTACAATATTCGAAATGTGGAATTGAACGTTCTACCATTAGTAATCTCCAGTAAGCGTATCCGTAGTATTGATGAATGTCAAATGCTTTCCTAAATTCTGGAAAATGAATTTGGTAATAATAATTTCAATCTTATAATAATGACGACCATGAGATGCTATGAAAGCGGCAAAAGGAGCGAATAAGTGGGCTTTAAGTTTGGATTCCCCTCATACCAGATGCCTTTTTCACAAAGCCCAAACCCTTCACTGAGTCACAATAACTATAGTTCTTCAGCTCGGCTCCCTGAAGTTTAACCCAACCAATGGGTTCCATGTGTGTCTCCATGACAAATGTAACTAAAACTCCAATCTGAGAAAGAAATGACCAGAGACACAACACTTTGTGTGGGTTTAGTAGCTTCTCCGGTTCTGTTTGAGCTCTTAACCCGACAGTCTCTAGGGCCATGTGCAGGCTCTGGACTGGCGTTGATGGGTGCGCTCCCTTGTTTTTGATGAGGGTTTCCCTGTGTCTGGCACCGGCATCAGATTCCTGGGCAATCCTACCATGGAAACACCCTTGAGCCAGGCTTCCACAGCACTGCCTCTGCTTCCCTCCATCCTTCCACCTCTCTATCCAAGCTCCCTCTGCACCACCAGCTCTCAGTTCATTAACTCCGCGAGCTGTGGGCTCCCTGCGGATCCCACACTTTACAGCTGCACTGTGTATAAATAGATAGGCAAATAGATACAGTAGACAAGTAGAGACATCACTGATCACTGGGGAGAGATGGCGTCATTGGTTTAATAACATACGGTATAATAAAGCTAAGGAATATGGTAGGATGCGAAAGAAACCTAATTTGCATACTTAAAAAAACATGCAACTTGCCTCTACTTTCTCATCCTCACGTAAAACCGATAGAATTTGTAAATTCAATATGCTTTTATTGTTGTTTTACTTATGCCAGAGCTCTGAGAAGCAGTTTAACGATCAAACTCATAAATCCAGAGTGGTGGATTTCGTTGCCATAAAGAGGTATTTTTTTTTTCTTTTTACCGATGGACATTTTTTCCTGCAGATTTTCCAATAAAGCACTCTTACAAAATACGGTTCACAAAGCTGCGGACAACAGAACGTGTGGGCACTGACATGGCGTGTGTGTCGCTGTTTCCCCCCCCGTCATTAGAGGCGGGATGGGTCACCCCATCCCAGAGGCTGCCAACAAACTAAACATTTCATTTGTTTTGGTTTCTGTTTTAGTGTGCGATGGGCTAAATGATGTTTCCACTCTGGTGGGCGAATGGTGGTGTGTGGGAGAAAGAAATAGGGGAAGACATGGCTGCAGCGAGGCCTCATACGTGCAGTTTCATATTCATGTTTTTTGGAGTGCGTTGTTGTTGCTAGCCGTGACTCATGCAGAAGGAAATCCCTTGTTTCCCCCATGGAGACGCACTCTGCCACCTGTTCCTCAGTCAGAGCACAACATGTGAAAACAGTAACCGCATGTCAGCTTTGCTCTATCGCGCCCTCCTGCCCCTCCTGTCTCCCGCCAGGTAGAAATAACCGAGATAACATCAGTTCAGTTGTCACTCCTGGTTACAGCCAGTCAGTCATGAGAGATTACTGTACGGCCTCGGCGCTGCAGACGTGTAATCTAAACCTGGCTGGACCTCACCTTGCTTTCATTTGCCCCGGCCTGCCCAGAAGATGTCGTCTCTGATAAGTTACAGTCACTCCATTTGGGAAATTAGGCTCTGCTGTCCTATATACGCCTTGTTTTGTGTGTGTGTGTGTGTGTGTGTTTGTGGTTTAGTGTGCTGGGCTCTGCTGGAGGACTTTGGAAATGTCATTTATTGTCTGTTAGTAAAGGCCAATAGGAGTCAATATCACCAAATTTGGACATACATGGCTTTCACTGGACATTGATAATGCAGCTATGTTATGCTTGAAACCAATAAACACGTGATGTCCACCACAGAAGACACAGGATTTAAAAGGGTTTATTGGCACTGTCTTTTGTTAAAGATTACTTTATTATTCAAAACTAAGTGGGAGCATTTGTATCCTAGTAATGGCCTCTGGCCAATCAGAATCCAGTTCTGGCCAATACCGTTATAATATGGCTTTTGTATAAAGTGTATGTACTTTCACTTAGTTTCTGTTTTACTTCCTCTGTCTTCTTTAATAAACGTGTGGTTTTCTGCTCGGTGTTTCCCCACCATGATTGATTTGAGTGAGAGATCCTGAAGGAAATCCTTGCAGGGGAGAAATCCTCTCGTGAAAAGAGCACTTTCACATCTGGCCTGTGGCGCTGGACAGCTGCCTGGTCTGCTGCAGTCAGTATCACTGTGAATAACCATTCACCCCCCTCGGCTGCAGGGTAGCTGTGTTTCTTGTTGACCCATCTTCCTCACCTGTCCATCTTTTTTTGTGAGCTGATCAAACGGGTAACGACCTGGACGAGCTTCCTATGTCTGACCGGCACACGGAAACGGTTGTCTAATTGCTCTCGGCCAGAGCAGCCGCACAAGTGAGAGGACCTGAAAATTGAACTGTGGGAGGATTATCATGCTGCAGGGCTGCCAGATGGTGTCTGGAATTACCTGCAGAAAATTACAGATAACCATCCTCCTTTAAGCTCACGAGAGCTGTGAGCAAAGTGACAGTAATGTAACAGCGGAGGGAATGAGGCTGTTTTTAACATTTAACACTGTGGTAGCTCTGTTAGCTTTGGAGCAGTGGTTTTGTGTGGAGGGAGTGTTGGTGAGCAAGCTTCGGTTTCATTGCATTCACAGAACAATGACTTCCACTTGAAGCCGTTCAGTGGTTTGGCTGCCTCAGACGCTTCTGAGAACAATGGCTGTTTTTCATAAACAAATCCATTACAGCCACGAAAAACAGCGGGGATTATGTTTTCATACATTAAAGTGCATGATTCATAAAAATCGCAGGCCCATTTTGATTGATTTCTTGATGAAAACGCAGCCCGGCGTCCAGATGACGCTGTGCAGTGACAGGCGCCACTGGAAGCTGTAAGTAGCTCCGCTGAAGAGTGGATGTCGGTATCTCCTCCTCCACCGCTGCCATGCATTAGCCCTTCAACGCCGCAGCAGCTTGCATGCAACTTCCAAAGTCCGCGTATTTTCAGGGCGGCAGGAAGGAAGAAGTTTCAGTCATCAGTCAGAGGACAAGGGAACTCTTTCAGCATGCCACATGGGCCTTGGTGGAGCATGTGTTTATATTTACTGTACGTTATGAGGGTTTGGGTACACGCCACCCCGCTGTTTCACTCTGGGCACCAAAGCTTCACTCCACCCAGCCCCAATTAAGGAGCACAAGGAGCTGTTTGATTCCCTTTTATAAACCCAACATGACAAATAACTGTATTGTATATTGTTTGATCCCCCTTGGCTACCATGACTCTGTACAGCACACCACCGCTGTGTCATTGACTGCTCTGTGTTATGTCTGTTCTGAGAAAGTAATGACTTGTATAGACCATTGCTGAAGAAATGTGAATTGTAAGACTTCAGCGAGGCTGGGACGCAGCCAAGACGAGTGGAGCTTGGGCGTTGTGAGAGTTGGAGAGGGGTACTGGGTTTATATGGTCCGGGTGGTTTTGGGGGAGAGGTTTTAGGCTGAGTTGTTTAGCTTAGATAATATTGGATATTATCCAGCACAGTGGGCCAGGGAGTTAGAAACCACATTGCGCTTGCTGAAATTTGGTAGGAGGGGGACTGCAGAGTAACTGCTGCTGAAGTTTTTCATTGGATCGGTGCAGGCGTTGTGCAGATGTTGCCCTATAACTCTGGAACATTCTGTGGTTATCAATTACATTCTGTGGTTATCAATTATCCAGTACACTCTTTTCAAACAAAGGCATCCCACGCATTCAGCCTTTCAAAGCTCTTTTTTTTTTTTTCCCCGGCTCTTGAGAAGTTTCCTGGCGATAGGTAGCTGGGCACAGAAAACAAAGTGCTAAATTGAATTTTTCTATCTGGGCCTCGACGTGAATAAAATGATGTGAGCGTGAGTCAGAGAGCGAGAGAGCAAAGCAGACAGGGAGGAAACGGAGAGAGACGTAGAGGGAGATCTGAAAAACATGTTTACCTCCTGTGGATCGACATCGACTGCGAAGGCTTCCCTTTTGGAGAGGTTCCCAAAGTGAAGGGAGGCGGCGAGAGACGGAGCAGAGGAGAGACGGAGCGAGAGAATAAAAAAGACAAACGCAGGCAGATTGAAGTTTTTAGTCAAACAAACAATTTTGAGCGACAGAACTGCTTACGTGGAGGACGAATATGGAGGCAGCCCATTGGCTGAGCTGAAATTCAGTTTCCTGGTGGTCACATTTTGCTCTGAACAAGATGTCTGAGTCAGAACAGGGAATAATAGATGAATAAAATGTTTTCTTTTTGACATGTTCGCAGAATATGCCTTTACGACATATCCTAAAATATCCATTAGACGCTGCATGCTACCAGAGAGCCTGCTGTACAACTTCCTGTATGACGAGCCGTTTTCCTTTTCTTTTCCATTGTTTACACGCAGGCTTCCTTGCAGCGTGGTTTGCAAGTGCTATGTTTGATTCACGTTACCACACGCTGGTGTGTTTTCTCGTGCGCCAGAGGTCTGCACCTTGCTGCCTGCACCAGTCACAACTGTTCCTCTGGTGCCCAGAAAAGGCGTCACTTTGGCTTTAGCTCGTTTTATATCTGTTTAGACGACAATGTCCCCATTTTCTCCACTAGTTTGGGGACTTTTTTTTTTTGTTTTGTTTAAGGCTGCAGACTTTGTGTTATTTGTCACCATGGTTACATATCTTTGTAAGAAGAGGGAAAATAGCCTGGTTGCCTTTTGTCTAAAACAGAATCCACTAAATATAATTTAGACAAATAGGCTGTGATGTAGATGCTCCAGCAGTACGTCCTTATTCTGCTCTTAAGTTGCTACGTCTAGATGAGATGCATGTAGCGCCAGACGTGACATTAGGTTCTGTTTTCACCCAGTATTCCGTCAAACCGATCAGCGTATCTGCAATGTCTATGGCCTCTAGTGCATGGTTATATTTTTCTGATTTTGCTAAAACTCCAATCCAAGAGTGTGCCAGACAGGGACAGAAGGTAAAGGAAAGGGAAACGGAGCAGAGAGAGCTAAACGGGTTTCCAGTGTCTCCTCAGACATAATAGGAACCGTCAGTGCCAAGCTGCACCTCCTCCATCCCTGCCACCTCCCAGCTCCTCCCTACACAAACGAGCGCTATCCCGTCCATCTGCAACGCGCCGTCTGCTCAATTCAAACTCTCCGCTGATCAGGCTGCAAATTTTCTTCACGAAACTTTGGCCCCACCTGACCCCTTTCTCTTTAAACTGCAGTTTCCTTTCAACGTAAAGTCGTTTTCACAGTCATTTAATGTCTTTTTAGAGCCTTGTTAATGAGTCCGCGGTCTAAAGAAATGGCAATGGTTTCCTCCTGTGTCTAATAAATTGGTAAAAATATAGTGTTACTCGCAAGTCATTGGGCAGAATGGCAAATCAGACTTGCTTTTTCAGCAGGCCCGTGTTTTTTCCGACAGCTCATATGATGCCCCCTTTTATTGCCTGATGGGAAAACCTCTTTGCTGTGGCATCTTTAAGGAGAAAAAAACACATGGCCAGAAATAGAGCAAATACCATTTAGCAGTCATTATGTGGGGATAGCAGAAAGGTTCCTATGTTAACGTAAGAAATAAGACGTTTGAAAGTCAAGGCGATTTTGTCATTTTCCAGTCGTTGTGCATTAACGAGCCGACCAGCTGCTCGAGCATGTTGGGATTCCACACAGCGATGAAGTCAAGGTTTCTCTCATACACCAAAGATGTCGCTCATCTCTTTGGTATGACTGGTTTTTTTAGGATTGCATCAGATTTCTCTCTCTCTCTCAGGTTTGTTAGACTGAGGATATGAGCTCATGAGTGGAGAGTCAGACAGCATGACATGTGCGATACCCTCGGCTCTCTGTGGCTGTTTTATATATCACTGATGTAACACATAATAATAATAACGCTCATTCCATTTCTTCATTTCGTTTGTGAGCCAAGTAGGTGGATTATTTTCCGATTTGTGATTTTAAAAAAAACTCTTTTTCCTCTCTGTTTGTTTTTTCTTTTTAGATGGTCACCACCTCTGGGAGACCGAGGCCAAGGTTGATAGAGACGCCTCCAAGCCTGTAAGTGATACGTGTGACACCGTTATCGTGACGAATCCAGTCTCATTTCAGGATTAAAGCACCGAGGGGAAAAGCAGCTGTTCTCAATCATTTAACTGAACTAAGTGGCAAAACATTTTCATTCTTTGCCTTTAAAAAGAAAAACAGATCTCTAAATCAAGGTAGCCAAGATGGAAAGGAGCTCCATCTCCTCATATATATATATATATATATATATATGTGTGTATATGTGTGTGTATATATATGTGTGTGTATATGTGTGTGTATATATATGTGTGTGTGTGTGTATGTATATATATGTGTGTGTGTGTATATAGGTGTGTGTGTGTGTGTGTGTATATGTGTGTGTGTGTGTATATATATATATATGTGTGTGTATATATATATATATGTGTGTGTATATATATGTGTGTGTGTATATATATATATATGTGTGTGTGTGTGTGTATATATATATGTGTGTTGCTTATGGATGTTAAGAGCTGGGTCAATTGCTTGAACTCACAAACTCCAGACTCTTTACATGCAGACATTTGCATAGGATTGTCACTTAAATAAGTAGAAGGCAGCATTTT